>JARQOD010001246.1:0-104377 GCA_033576555.1 Oophaga sylvatica
GGCTCCTGTCAGGTATATATTACTGTAGATATAGACTGTATGGGCTCCTGTCAGGTATATATTACTGTAGATATAGACTGTACGGGCTCCTGTCAGGTATATATTACTGTAGATATAGACTGTACGGGCTCCTGTCAGGTATATATTACTGTAGATATAGACTGTACGGGCTCCTGTCAGGTATATATTACTGTAGATATAGACTGTATGGGCTCCTGTCAGGTATATATTATTTACTGTAGATATAGACTGTACAGGCTCCTGTCAGGTATATATTACTGTAGATATAGACTGTATGGGCTCCTGTCAGGTATATATTATTGTAGATATAGACTGTACAGGCTCCTGTCAGGTATATATTACTGTAGATATAGACTGTAGAGATGTAGCAGAGTTACCGTATTTTTCGGACTATAAGACGCACCGGACTATAAGACGCACCCAGGTTTTAGAGGTGGAAAATAGGGAAAAATATATTTGAAGCAAAAAATGTGGTAAAATATTTAATAACATACTATTATATGTGGTGTTATTATATATAATAGTATGTTATTATGTTGGAAGCTACGGGTAGGAGATGGTGCTGCGGGACCAGTGTGGTGTCTGTAAACTACTATGTGAAGACGCTGGAGGGTGAGTATAAGGCCGGGTCACACATGCGAGAAACTCGCACGATTTCGTGTGAGTCTCTCGCATGAACACCCGGCACTGCCGCCGGCACTCAGACTGGATCGTGCGGCTGCATAGAAATACATGCCGCATAGAAATAGAGACAGATGATAGAGACAGAGTTGATAGAGATAGATGATAGAGACAGATGATAGAGACAGAGATGATAGAGACAGAGATGATAGAGACAGAGATTATAGAGACAGATGATAGAGCCACATGATAGAGACAGAGATGATAGAGACAGAGATGATAGAGACAGAGATGATAGAGACAGATGATAAAGACAGATGATAGAGACAGAGATGATAGAGACAGAGATGAAGAGACAGATGATAGAGACAGAGATGATAGAGACAGATGATAGAGACAGAGATGATAGAGACAGATGATAGAGACAGAGATGATAGAGACAGATGATAGAGACAGAGATGATAGAGACAGAGATGATAGAGACAGAGATGATAGAGACAGATGATAGAGACATAGATGATAGAGACAGATGATAGAGACAGAGATGATAGAGACAGATGATAGAGACAGAGATGACAGAGATGATAGAGACAGATGATAGCGACAGATGATAGAGACAGATGATAGAGACAGAGATGATAGAGACAGATGACAGAGATGATAGAGACAGAGATGATAGAGACAGATTATAGAGACAGAGATGATAGAGACAGATTATAGAGACAGAGATGATAGACAGATGATAGAGACAGAGATGATAGAGACAGATGATACAGAGATGATAGAGACAGAGATGATAGAGACAGAGATGATAGAGACAGAGATGATAGAGACAGAGATGATAGAGACAGATGATAGAGACAGATGATAGAGACAGAGATGATAGAGACAGAGTTGATAGAAATGTGACACGTATGCGTTTCATGTGCGCATGATGCGCTGCACAAAAAAACGCAAGTGTGAAAGTAGCCTAACCTTTTAATTAATTCTCTGTTGTACAGTGTGTCTGAAGGACCTGTGATGACATCATGAAGAGGCAGGGCTTTGGTCATGTGATGCTCCAGCCCACCCTCTTCATGACCTCATCACAGGTCCTTCACAGGAGCATTCAGCCTCCCATCAGCACAGCCCCAGGCTGTCAGGTATGCCAGCTGCTCCTGCTGCCTCCTTCTCCTTCAGACACCGATCTGCCCAGCTGCTGCAGGAATCAGGCGCTGGGGAAACTGTGGCTCTGTGATCTGCTGCTCCCCGCTCACTGCTCAGCTGATAGGTGGGCGGGGAAGCGGCTGATTAATATTCACTGCACTTAAGTAGGGACCAGGGTTTTCCCCAGCGCTTGTTTCCTGCAGCAGAGGGGATATTTTCTTGCCTCCTGCTGATCCCATTCCACCGCTGCCCCCAGCCCCCCTCCCCACATGTTACATTCCGACCATAAGACGCACCCACACTTTCCTCCCAAATTTGGAGGAAAAAAAGTGCGTCTTATGGTCCAAAAAATACGGTACATCTCTACCAAGCTTAACCAACTCCAAGATGCTCTTCAAGACAATTCCTTCTGGGAACTATGGAACCACATGGGCACAAAAGACAAGAAAAACAACATCCATATCCAAAATGGCAACATCTGGCTCCAGTACTTCAGAGACCTCTATAAAGACATCCCAAATGAAGAACTAAACCAAGAACAGGAAAACATAATGGCAAAACTAAAAGCAATGGAGGAAAAAGTAAAAAATTTCCAAAACCCAGTGGATACACCTATTACATTACAGGAAGTAGCAGAGAGAATCTCTTCCATAAGATGTAGAAAAGCCGGTGGCCTGGATGGAATCCTACCAGAAATGCTGAAGTACAGCCCACCAGAAATACAGGCTGCAATGGTTAAACTCTTCAATATTGTGCTAAGTGCCGGCTACTTCCCTCGTACCTGGAACCAAGGCCTCATCACACCCATCCACAAGAATGGGGACAGGTATGACCCAGCCAACTACAGAGGCATATGTGTCAGCAGCAACCTGAGGAAACTGTTCAACAGTGTCCTGAACAAGAGGATCCTCAGTTTCCTCACCGAACATAACGTCCTCAGCAAGAGCCAAGCAGGGTTCATGCCAAACCACCGCACCACTGACCACATCTATACCCTGCACAGCCTCATTCAGAGACACGTCCACAATACAAAGAACGGGAAGATATACGCCTGTTTCGTGGACTTTAAAAAGGCCTTTGATTCGGTGTGGCACCCGGGTTTATTCCTGAAACTGCTGGAGAGCGGAATAGGAGGAAAGACCTACGATGTTATCAAAAGCTCCTACACCGAGAACCTCTGCAGTGTGAGTGTGAACGGTAAAAGAACGGCTTATTTCCAGCAGAGCCGTGGAGTCAGACAAGGCTGCAGCCTAAGTCCAACGCTCTTCAACATTTACATCAACGAGCTGGCTACCGCTCTGGAATCTTCCACAGCACCAGGTCCCACCCTCCACGACACCCAGGTGAAATTCCTGCTGTATGCAGATGACCTGCTGCTTTTGTCACCAACCGAGAAAGGCCTCCAAGACAACCTGAAAATCTTAGAGAAATTCAGCTACACCTGGGCACTACCGGTCAACCTAAAGAAAACCAACATCATGGTGTTCCAGAGGAGAAAGAGAAAATTAGACCAGCACCCTTCATTTGTCCTCAACAACTGCGCCCTTACAGGAACAGACAAATATACCTACCTGGGCCTAGAGATTCACCGGTCAGGAAGCTTCAAACAAGCCATAGAGACCCTGAAAGACAAGGCATGTAAAACCTTCTATGGCATCCGAAGGAAACTTTACCATCTGAAGCCACCAGTGAGGGTCTGGTTAAAAATCTTCGACTCGGTCATCGCCCCAATCCTCCTGTATGGCAGTGAAGTCTGGGGTCCTCACACCTACCCAGACTGGTCAAGATGGGATTCCAGCCCAACAGAAATATTCCACCTGGAATTCTGCAAGCACCTTCTCCAAGTCCATCGGAGCACCTCCAACAGTGCCTGCCGGGCCGAGCTGGGCAGATTCCCTCTACACCTAACGGTTCTAAAGAGGGCACTGTCATTCCGGGCTCACCTACGTAGGAGCAATCCAAGCTCCCATCACCATAAAGCCCTGACACACGTAGGTGAAACAGAAAAACTAGGACCCTCGGAACAGCTCACCCAAAACCCAACCTGACCAGAACACCAATCACAACAACCTGACAAAAGCCGAAATCAGGAAGATGGTAGACGAAGGCCAGGAGAGGTATGTCAGTGACTGGAAGAACGACATCATCAGCTCCCAGAAACTGACCATGTACCGGAGTCTACAGAGAGACTACAGTCTGGCCCCATACCTGGAGAAACTCCCGGACCCCAGAGACCGCCAGATCCTGAGCCGGTATAGACTCAGCGCTCACAGTCTGACCATCGAATCCGGCCGACACAGGCAGAGCTACAAGCCCAGGGAGGAAAGACTATGCCAACACTGTGACCAGGAGGCCATAGAGGACGAAACCCACTTCCTGCTACACTGCTCCAAATACTCAGCAGTGAGGGACACTCACTTCAGGAGACTCTCACATCTCTTCCCGGATTTCATCACCATGAAGGAGGAAGAGAAAACACATATCTTGCTGGGGGAAGAAGAGAGAGCAGCGGAGATAGCAGCGCGGTATGTGAGCGAATGTCATAGACTGCGAGAAAGAGAACTATGATATGCCATGGACTTCTATAGCCCCCACCCCGGATCTGCCCCCATCACCCCTCCCTATGCCATGGACTTTTATAGCCCCCACCCTGGACCTGCGCCCCCATCACCCCTCCCTATGCCATGGACTTCCATAGCCCCCACCCTGGATCTGCCCCTACTCAACATCCCTATCCCTATGCCCCTTTTGTACACTTGCTTTGGCAAAACTAATGTGTATTTAGTCCTGCCAATAAAGCTTCTTTGAATTTGAATTATAGACTGTATGGGCTCCTGTCAGGTATATATTACTGTAGATATAGACTGTACGGGCTCCTGTCAGGTATATATTACTGTAGATATAGACTGTATGGGCTCCTGTCAGGTATATATTACTGTAGATATAGACTTTACGGGCTCCTGTCAGGTATATATTACTGTAGATATAGACTGTATGGGCTCCTGTCAGGTATATATTACTGTAGATATAGACTGTACGGGCTCCTGTCAGGTATATATTACTGTAGATATAGACTGTATGGGCTCCTGTCAGGTATATATCACTGTAGATATAGACTGTATGGGCTCCTGTCAGGTATATATTACTGTAGATATAGACTGTACGGGCCCCTGTCAGGTATATATTACTGTAGATATAGACTGTACAGCTCCTGTCAGGTATATATTACTGTAGATATAGACTGTACGGGCTCCTGTCAGGTATATATTACTGTAGATATAGACTGTACGGGCTCCTGTCAGGTATATATTACTGTAGATATAGACTGTATGGGCTCCCGTCAGGTATATATTACTGTAGATATAGACTGTATGGGCTCCCGTCAGGTATATATTACTGTAGATATAGACTGTACGGGCTCCTGTCAGGTATATATTACTGTAGATATAGACTGTACGGGCTCCTGTCAGGTATATATTACTGTAGATATAGGCTGTACGGGCTCCTATCAGGTATATATTACTGTAGATATAGACTGTATGGGCTCCTGTCAGGTATATATTACTGTAGATATAGACTGTACAGGCTCCTGTCAGGTATATATTACTGTAGATATAGACTGTACGGGCTCCTGTCAGGTATATATTACTGTAGATACAGACTGTATGGACTCCTGTCAGGTATATATTACTGTAGATATAGACTGTACGGGCTCCTGTCAGGTATATATTACTGTAGATATAGACTGTATGGGCTCCTGTCAGGTATATATTACTGTAGATATAGACTGTACAGGCTCCTCTCAGATATATATTACTGTAGATATAGACTGTACGGGCTCCTGTCAGGTATATATTACTGTAGATATAGACTGTACGGGCTCCTGTCAGGTATATATTACTGTAGATATAGACTGTATGGGCTCCTGTCAGGTATATATTACTGTAGATATAGACTGTACGGGCTCCTGTCAGGTATATATTACTGTAGATATAGACTGTATGGGCTCCTGTCAGGTATATATTACTATAGATATAGACTGTACGGGCTCCTGTCAGGTATATATTACTGTAGATATAGACTGTATGGGCTCCTGTCAGGTATATATCACTGTAGATATAGACTGTATGGGCTCCTGTCAGGTATATATTACTGTAGATATAGACTGTACGGGCCCCTGTCAGGTATATATTACTGTAGATATAGACTGTACAGCTCCTGTCAGGTATATATTACTGTAGATATAGACTGTACGGGCTCCTGTCAGGTATATATTACTGTAGATATAGACTGTACGGGCTCCTGTCAGGTATATATTACTGTAGATATAGACTGTATGGGCTCCCGTCAGGTATATATTACTGTAGATATAGACTGTACGGGCTCCCGTCAGGTATATATTACTGTAGATATAGACTGTATGGGCTCCCGTCAGGTATATATTACTGTAGATATAGACTGTACGGGCTCCTGTCAGGTATATATTACTGTAGATATAGACTGTACGGGCTCCTGTCAGGTATATATTACTGTAGATATAGGCTGTACGGGCTCCTATCAGGTATATATTACTGTAGATATAGACTGTATGGGCTCCTGTCAGGTATATATTACTGTAGATATAGACTGTACAGGCTCCTGTCAGGTATATATTACTGTAGATATAGACTGTACGGGCTCCTGGTAGGTATATATTACTGTAGATATAGACTGTACGGGCTCCTGTCAGGTATATATTACTGTAGATATAGACTGTATGGGCTCCTGTCAGGTATATATGTCACGGGTGTGTCGCGGCGGAGATCGTCGCGATTGCACACCCTGACTTCGCACAGCTGAGTTTCTGGTGCTGGGTGTTTTTCGGCACTGAGGGAGTTAATTCTTTCTCTCTCGGTGCTGGGCTGACCAGCCTCGCCCAGCTGCGATTGATGTTTTGTTAATTAGCTTCCTTCATATACCTGCTGGGGAAGTTGCCGGTGAAAGCATTCATTCAGACCAGCAGAGCGGATCGTTTCTGAGAAGACTAAAGGTACTGCCACACTAAACAATCCCGCTAGCGATCACGATAACGACGCATACTAATGCGATCGCTAGCGGGATTGTTTATATATCGCTGAGTGCGGCTTAACTTAGCGATATCGTTAAGGACGCTATCGCGGTTAGCGATCTCCTTAACGACTTTAGCGGTACAAAAGTACCGCTAAATCGCTAAGAAAAGGTGCCACATTCAGCGATAATACTTACCCAGCGGGAGCGCCGACGATAAAATAGGGTCCGGAACGATTCCAGCGACGAGCGAGATCACAGCAGGATCTCAGCAGGGAGCTCGTCGCTGACAGATGCCGCACACAACAACATCGCTAACGGGATCGCTAAATAGTAACGTTTTTTAGCGATCCCGTTAGCGATGTTGTTTAGTGTGGCATACCCTTTAAGCTAAGAGTGCCTGTTGTGGTTTTTCCTCTCCTCGCTTATTGTTTATCTCCTTAACCTTTTGTGTTCCTCTGTAGTGGAAGTGTTGTATGCAAGGCTGTGTTTTCTTTACCCCTTGTCTGTCTCGTTTGTCTTAGACTGTGTGTAAGCTGTGACCTGCCCATTCCCTGTGGTGGTAATCAGGGTCCTTCTCAGGACTAGATTACAGTGGTCAGGGATCTACAGGAGACAGGGTTACGCTGGCGGCCTGGACCTCTGTACCATTAACAGTACCTCCAGGTAGAGGGACTAGTCAGGACCCCAGTTCAGGGTCAGCATAGACCCCGGTCCACCTTTATCCAGAGACAGCGTGACACGTACACAGTATTGACCCACAATACATAGGATATTATGTCAGGTAAGACATTGCTGGCAGATACTATGTATACATGTTGATTTTCTCTATTATATGAAATTTAGAATGATGTCACATTAGATATAGGTTGCTATCTTTGAATATATCTGTTATACGTCGTGACATTTTCACCGGCCCCTCTAAAGATTCTCCCCAGCCACCATGGATCCAGTAGCCCATTTAGCTCAGCAGTTGCAGAGTTTGTCCATGGAGCTGACGGACGTTAAATCCAAGGTTTTGTACCCCCGGGAGCAAACCAGATTTGACCTAAAGTAGCTCTCCCGGACAGGTTCACTGGTGGGGGGACAAGTTTTTTACTTTCCGGGAAGCATGTAAATTGTATTTTCGGCTGCGGCGGCAGTCGTCGGGGAGTGAGGATCAGAGGGTGGGACTTGTCATCTCGCTCTTACAAGGGGACACTCAATCCTGGGCGTTCTCTCTCCCCCCGGGCTCCCCGGCTCTCCAGTCAGTGGACCGATTTTTTTACAGCCCTGGGTCTGGTATATGATGACCCGGATCGGGTCTCCCTTGCTGAAATGAAGTTACGTAGGATACAGCAGGGAGATCGTCCGGCGGAGGAATTTTCTTCAGAGTTCCGTAGGTGGGCCACGGATACTCAGTGGAATGACCCGGCTCTTAAGAGCCAGTTTTGTCAAGGTTTATCTGACAAATTAAAAGATGTGTTGGCTCAGTATGATTCTCCCCCGTCACTGGAGGCCGCTATGGCTCTTGCTATTCGCATTGATAGACGGCTTCGGGAGAGGTGTGGGGTAACTCCGCCCCCTGTGATGACTCCACCTCCTTCTAAAGTCCCTAATATTGAGGTTCCCCTGGTTTGTTCCGAGGAACCTATGCAGTTGGGAGGGACATCATTCCGAGGGAGGGGATCGGCGGTGCGCCGCAAAACAAGAAGGTGTTTTTTCTGCGGGAGAGAGGGACATTTTATTGAGGGGTGTCCATCCTGTACTGTACTGAGCAAGAAGTCGCCGGAAAACTATTAATCCCAGGTTGTGTGGTGGACGACAATCTGGGAGTATGTATTTCGTCCCCAAGTCCGTCTCAGTTTCTCGTACCAGCGGAGGTGGTGGTAGGTACGAGAACTGAGAGGATTTCTGTTCTTCTGGATAGTGGGGCCGCGGCTAATCTGGTGGACGCTTGGTTTGCCCAGGTGCAAGGTATGCAACTGAGTGTATTGGCCAAACCTATCCCTATATTCTCTATTGACGCCAGGCCTCTCGGTCAAGGTAGCTTTGTGCAAGCCGTGCATAACATAGACCTTCGAGTGGGGGCAATACATAAAGAACTATTGTCTTGTTATGTGTTGGAGGGCCTTCCCACTCCTATTGTGTTGGGACTTCCTTGGTTAACTAAACATAACCCAGTTATTAATTGGCAATCCAGAGAGATAAGCCAGTGGGGTGAATTTTGCAATAGTAACTGCATGAACACGGTCATCGGTACGGTCGTGCCTAGAACCTTACCTCCTTTTCTGGAGGACTTTGAGGATGTGTTTTCAGAGGAAGGGTGTCAAGAATTACCTCCTCATCGCGCATATGACTGTGCTATAAAATTGCTTCCTGATGCTAAGTTACTGTAACGGGTCTGGTGGGTGGAACTACTGACGAGACAGGTCAGGTTGGTGGAACCACAAAGCTTTATTATACAAGAGAGATTACTTGTAAGAGAGCGGGTGGCACCCGGGAAAAGGGCAGGGAATCACGGCAGGGGATATAGGTAGTCTCTGGACAAGCAGGTTTGTCACAGCAAGTGACCAAGGAAGTCTCTGGGCAGGCAGGTTGTAATGGTAAGTGACCGAGGCAGTCTCTGGGACAGGCAGGTTGTCACGGCAAGTGACCAAGGCAGTCTCTGGGACAGGCAGGTTGTCACGGCAAGTGACCAGGCAGTATCTGGACAGGCAGGTTGTCACAGCAAGTGACCAAGGCAGTCTCTGGGATAGGCAGGTTGTCACAGCAAGTGACCAAGGCAGTCTCTGGGACAGGCAGGTTGTCACAGCAAGTGACCAAGGCAGTCTCTGGGACAGGCAGGTTGTCACGGCAAGTGACCAGGCAGTGTCTGGACAGGCAGGTTGTCACGGCAAGTGACCAGGCAGTCTCTGGACAGGCAGGTTGTCACGGCAAGTGACCAGGCAGTCTCTGGACAGGCAGGTTGTCACGGCAAGTGACCAGGCAGTCTCTGGACAGGCAGGTTGTCACGGCAAGTGACCAGGCAGTCTCTAGACAGGCAGGTTGTCACGGCAAGTGACCAGGCAGTCTCTAGAACAGGGCAGGCATATACGACCTGATATGGTGGAGCCTCCAGGTAGGCTGCAGTCGGATGGCAGATGATCGCTCCCAGGTGAGCAGGCAAGAGCCGTGGATCTCTGCAGATGATGTCCGAACTTCCGGATGGAGCTGCAGTCGGATGGCAGATGATCGCTCCCAGGTGAGCAGGCAAGAGCCGGGGATCTCCGCAGATGATGTCCGAACCTCTGGATGGAACCGCAGACGGATGGCAGACAGGCAAGCCGACAGGTAACAGGCAGGTAACTGGAATCAGGAGCTGATGGCTGAAACAGAGTTAGACTGCACAGGAACAACATTGCTCGGGCCCCTACATTAAGGAGGAAGCCCTTAATATAGGGTGGAGTCCTCCAGCATTGGCTGGAGACTGATTTGGAAAATGCGCGCGGCTCCTTTAAGAGCGGGGGAGGGTGCGGGCGCGCGCCCTAAGGCCAGTAGCAGGGAAGGAGCGCGCGGGACCAGCAGGGCGGAAGGAGGACGCCGAGGATGCCAGAGGCGTAGAGGAGGCTGGAAGCACTGAGGACGCTGAGCGCAGGTGAGGAGAGCGACGTCCCTGTCTGGCAGCAGGCAGGGACGCGGGCGCTACAGTACCCCCCCCTCTAGGCCCCCCCTTCTTTAGGCCAGAAAGAAATTTAGCTAGGATAAGAGGGGCATGGATGTTCTCCCGAGGCTCCCAGGTTCTCTCCTCAGGACCAAACCCCTTCCAATCCACCAAAAAATAAGTCTTTCTTCCTACCCTTTTTGTGGCCAGAATGTTCTCTACCTCAAATTCATCATCAGCAGACACTGGAGCAGGAGGTGTACCTGTAGACTTAAAAAAAGAGTTAAGAACCACAGGTTTGAGGAGAGATACATGAAAAGAATTAGGAATTCTCAAATTGGCGGGGAGTTTCAATTTATAGGACACCGGATTGATCTGACTGATGATCTCAAAAGGACCGATGAACCGAGGACCTAACTTGTAGGACGGAATTTTGAGTCGAACATATTTGGACGAAAGCCAGACTTTGTCCCCAGGACGGAATTGAGGAGGATCCAGACGTTTTTTGTCAGCATGTCTTTTCATGCGCTCGGATGACTGAATGAGTGCGGACCGGGTACTCTCCCAGATGGAGGAGAATTCTCTAACCAGAGATTCCGCAGCTGGATTGTCCACAGAGATGGAAACAGGGACAGGGATCCGAGGGTGCTGACCGAAGACTACAAAAAACGGAGACTTGGTGGAAGATTCGCTCTCATGATTATTGTAGGAGAATTCGGCCCAAGGCAGGAGCTCCACCCAGTCAGAATGGTGGGCATTAACGAAGTGTCGAAGATAACTGGTCAAATTCTGATTTATTCGTTCAACTTGTCCATTGGACTGTGGGTGGTAAGCGGAGGAAAAATCCAGGGTGACGTCTAGCAACTTACAAGTGGCTCTCCAGAAACGTGAGGTGAACTGAACCCCACGATCCGACACAATGTGACGAGGCAGACCATGAAGACGGAAGATGTGGCGGATAAAGTCTTTAGCCAACTCGGGTGCAGACGGAAGACCTGGCAGAGGAATGAAGTGAGCCATCTTGGAAAAGCGGTCAGTGACCACCCAAATGACTGTACAACCAGCAGAGACGGGAAGATCAGTAATGAAGTCCATGGCTATATGCTGCCAGGGGGCAGCGGGTACAGGAAGCGGAAGAAGACGGCCGGTAGGCAGGTGTCTCGGAACTTTGTTGCGGGCACAGGAAACACAGGCAGAAACAAAGTCTATTACGTCTTTGTGCAGGGTAGGCCACCAATAATGCCGGGTAATGAGTTGGAGGGTCTTTTTTTGACCAGCGTGGCCAGCGAGTTTAGACGAGTGACCCCAATGTAGGATTCTCTTCCGATCGGTTTCTGATACGAACGTCTTACCAGGAGGGAGACGATTTAGACTCACGGGAGCCACCTGCATTACTCTGGCGGGATCGATGATATGTTTAGGCTCATCTTCGAGATCCGACACCAGGAAAGACCGAGACAAGGCATCCGCCTTGACGTTTTTGTCAGCTGGGCGAAAATGCAAAAGAAAATCGAAGCGGGCAAAAAACAAGGACCACCGGGCTTGGCGAGGATTAAGTCTCTGTGCTTGCTGGAGGTATGCCAGATTTTTGTGGTCCGTGTAGATGATTACCGGATGAAGAGCCCCTTCGAGTAGGTAACGCCACTCCTCCAATGCCAACTTAATGGCCAATAACTCTCGATCTCCTATGGAGTAGTTGCGCTCGGAGGAGGAGAAGAGTTTGGAGAAGAAACCGCAGGATACCATCCTCCCGGATGAAGCTTTTTGGGTAAGTACCGCTCCGGCTCCAGCAGAGGAAGCGTCCACCTCCAGGAAGAACTGCTTGTTGCCGTCCGGGCGATGCAGCACTGGAGCGGAAGAGAAGGCCTGTTTAAGAGAAAGGAAGGCCTCCTCTGCTTCGGTCGTCCACTGTTTGGGGTTAGCATCCTTGCGAGTGAGCGCAGAGATTGGAGCAGTCCTGGAAGAGAAGTGCGGTATGAAGAGACGGTAATAGTTGGCGAATCCCAGAAACCGCTGAATGGCCTTCAACCCCTCTGGTCGGGGCCATTTCTCGATGGCAGACAATTTCTCCGGATCCATTCGTAGGCCTGTCTGAGAAATGATGTAGCCCAGAAACGGAAGCGATGTCTGCTCAAAGAGGCACTTCTCATATTTGGCGAAGAGGTGATTCTGCCTGAGCCTGAGCAGAACCTGACGAACATCCCTCCGGTGAGACTGAAGATCCGGAGAGAAGACCAAGATGTCGTCAAGGTACACCACAACGCAGGAGTAGAGGAGGTCCCGGAAGATGTCATTGACCAACTCCTGAAAGACTGCTGGAGCATTACAGAGACCAAAGGGCATCACCAGGTACTCGTAGTGGCCATCCCGGGTGTTGAATGCCGTCTTCCATTCATCTCCTCGACGGATACGAACCAGGTTGTATGCTCCACGAAGATCTAGTTTGGTGAAGACTCTGGCCCCTCTAAGACGATCAAACAGTTCTGGAATGAGCGGAAGAGGGTACTTATTCTTCACCGTGATCGAATTTAGGCCTCTGTAGTCAATACAGGGACGGAGAGATCCGTCTTTCTTTTTAACGAAGAAGAAACCTGCTCCCGCTGGGGAGGTAGATTTCCGGATGAATCCCTTTGCTAAGTTCTCCTCGATATATTCGGACATCGACCTGGTCTCAGCAGCAGACAACGGGTAAATATGCCCACGGGGAGGCGTAGTACCGGGCAACAGGTCAATCGGGCAATCATATGGTCTATGCGGGGGTAATGTCTCTGCTTCCTTTTTATTGAAGACATCAGCAAATGACCAATATGGAATCGGGAGTCCAGGTAGATTAGCAGGTGTAGGAGAAGAATAGATAGGATGAACAGGCACCAGACACGTTTTATGACAGTCCTGTCCCCAGCGAAGAACCTCTCCACTCTGCCAATCGAGCACAGGTGCATGTTTTTGGAGCCAAGGCAGACCTAGTAAGAAAGCATGAGAGAGTCCGGGTAAAACATGAAACGAGATGCTCTCAGAATGCAACATTCCCACCTGCAGGGTTATGACTTCGGTGATAAGTCGGATGGGATGAGGTAGGAGGCCCCCATCCACAGCAGCAACAGATACAGGTTCAACAAGAGGTTTGGTGGGAATGTGATACTTCTCTACTAGAGCCTGTGACACGAGATTCCCAGCTGCTCCAGAATCAAGTTGGGCCATTTCGAAGTGGCGGTTCTTACCGAGCAGAATTGAAACCGACAGCAGCAGGGATGAAGAGGATTTATTTTTGTCTAGATTGACCTCTCCGAGCGAACCTAGACACAGGCGTTTCCCGACTTCTCCGGACAGGTTTGGATCCAGTGCTCCTTACTGCCGCAGTAGAAGCAACTTCTCTCGGCACGGCGTGAGTCCTGACGGGCTTTGACCATCTTGGTCTGGTCGACCTGCATAGGCTCAACAGTGTGCACCTGAGGAGAAACGGAAGAGGTTATGGATCTCTGACACGAGGGTGCAAGATGGGAAAATTTTTTTTTACGGGTGATCTCTTTGGCTCGTTCCTGGAACCGTAGATTAATTCGATTGGCAAGATTTATTAAATCATCTAGAGAGGTTGGAATGTCCCGACCGGCAAGTTCGTCTTTAATACGGCCGGACAGACCCTCCCAGAAGACCGAAATTAGAGCTTCATTGTCCCAAGCTAGTTCTGAGGCTAAAGTCCGGAACCGTATGGCATATTGACCAACGGTGAGGCTCTCCTGACGGAGACGCAGCAGAGATGATGCAGAGGAAGTCTTCCGTCCAGGTTCGTCGAATACCTTCCGGAAGGCCGAGAGAAAAGCAGGCAGGTCAGATACCAGAGGATCCTCTCTCTCCCAGAGAGGATTAAGCCAGGCCAGGGCCTCTCCGGTGAGATGGGACATGATGAAGGCAATTTTGGCCCGATCAGAGTTAAACTGGTGTGCCAGGAGTTCAAAATGCAGGGTGCACAGATTAATGAAACCCCGAGCCAGAGCAGGATCGCCTCCAAACCTAGGAGGAGCTGACAGTCGGGGTCCGGGAATGGAAACCACGGAATTGGGAATCAGCGGGACTGACGGATTATGAGTCATGGCTCCAGCGATGGTTGCTGGTGATGAATTCAGAGTGTCCAGACGGGAATTGACGTTCCGCAGGTGACCCAGGATAGCCTCCTGTTGAGACCTCTGGCGAGACAGCTCATGACACAGTTCCGGGAGTGAAGGGGTTTGGGTGCCACCGGGTTCCATGGCCCGAGCAAACTGTAACGGGTCTGGTGGGTGGAACTACTGACGAGACAGGTCAGGTTGGTGGAACCACAAAGCTTTATTATACAAGAGAGATTACTTGTAAGAGAGCGGGTGGCACCCGGGAAAAGGGCAGGGAATCACGGCAGGGGATATAGGTAGTCTCTGGACAAGCAGGTTTGTCACAGCAAGTGACCAAGGAAGTCTCTGGGCAGGCAGGTTGTCACGGCAAGTGACCAAGGCAGTCTCTGGGACAGGCAGGTTGTCACGGCAAGTGACCAAGGCAGTCTCTGGGACAGGCAGGTTGTCACGGCAAGTGACCAGGCAGTATCTGGACAGGCAGGTTGTCACAGCAAGTGACCAAGGCAGTCTCTGGGACAGGCAGGTTGTCACAGCAAGTGACCAAGGCAGTCTCTGGGACAGGCAGGTTGTCACATCAAGTGACCAAGGCAGTCTCTGGGACAGGCAGGTTGTCACGGCAAGTGACCAGGCAGTGTCTGGACAGGCAGGTTGTCACGGCAAGTGACCAGGCAGTCTCTGGACAGGCAGGTTGTCACGGCAAGTGACCAGGCAGTCTCTGGACAGGCAGGTTGTCACGGCAAGTGACCAGGCAGTCTCTGGACAGGCAGGTTGTCACGGCAAGTGACCAGGCAGTCTCTAGACAGGCAGGTTGTCACGGCAAGTGACCAGGCAGTCTCTAGAACAGGGCAGGCATATACGACCTGATATGGTGGAGCCTCCAGGTAGGCTGCAGTCGGATGGCAGATGATCGCTCCCAGGTGAGCAGGCAAGAGCCGTGGATCTCTGCAGATGATGTCCGAACTTCCGGATGGAGCTGCAGTCGGATGGCAGATGATCGCTCCCAGGTGAGCAGGCAAGAGCCGGGGATCTCCGCAGATGATGTCCGAACCTCTGGATGGAACCGCAGACGGATGGCAGACAGGCAAGCCGACAGGTAACAGGCAGGTAACTGGAATCAGGAGCTGATGGCTGAAACAGAGTTAGACTGCACAGGAACAACATTGCTCGGGCCCCTACATTAAGGAGGAAGCCCTTAATATAGGGTGAGTCCTCCAGCATTGGCTGGAGACTGATTTGGAAAATGCGCGCGGCTCCTTTAAGAGCGGGGGAGGGTGCGGGCGCGCGCCTAAGGCCAGTAGCAGGGAAGGAGCGCGCGGGACCAGCAGGGCGGAAGGAGGACGCCGAGGATGCCAGAGGCGTAGAGGAGGCTGGAAGCACTGAGGACGCTGAGCGCAGGTGAGGAGAGCGACGTCCCTGTCTGGCAGCAGGCAGGGACGCGGGCGCTACAGTTACCAAAATCTAGGTTATATAACCTTTCTGGTCCTGAGAGGCAAGCTATGAAGGATTACATTTCGGAAAGTCTAGCCAAGGGGCATATTAGACCTTCATCTTCCCCAGTGGCCACGGGGTTCTTCTTTGTGAAGAAAAAAGATGGAGGCCTACGCCCTTGCCTGGATTTCCGTGAGCTTAATCGGATTACGGTCTGAGATCCGTATCCGCTCCCACTTATTCCTGATCTCTTCAATCAGATTGTGGGCGCCAAATGGTTCTCTAAGTTGGATCTCAGGGGGGCGTACAATCTGATTAGGATAAAGGAGGGGGATGAGTGGAAGACGGCGTTTAACACTCCGGAGGGACATTATGAGAACCTTGTCATGCCTTTCGGTCTGACTACTGCCCCGGCGGTGTTTCAACATTTTGTTAATGACATCTTTCGCCACCTAGTGGGACAGTTTGTTGTCATTTATCTAGATGACATCTTAATTTACTCGCCGGATCTTGTGTCTCATCAGGAGCATGTGAGACAAGTGTTGCAGATCTTGCGAGATAATAAACTGTACGCCAAATGGGAGAAGTGTGTATTCGCTGTACAAGAACTTCAGTTTTTAGGATTCTTGGTGTCAGCCTCCGGTTTCCGTATGGACCCTGGGAAAGTGAAGGCTGTGCTTGAATGGGATCGGCCAGAGGATCTTAAAGCACTGCAGCATTTCCTGGGGTTTGCTAACTACTACCGGAAATTTATTCGTAATTTCTCATCTGTTGTCAAACCTCTCACTGACATGACAAAAAAAGGGACGGATTTTTCTAGGTGGTCTGACAAAGCTTTTCAAGCATTTTCCTCCTTGAAAAAATGTTTTGCTTCAGCACCCATACTCATCCAACCTGATGCATCACAACCGTTCATTGTGGAGGTAGACGCATCTGACGTAGGAGTGGGTGCGGTATTATCTCAAGGTCCGTCCCCTGGTAAATGGCATCCGTGCGCTTTCTTCTCTAAAAAATTGTCGTCCGCCGAGAGGAATTATGATGTCGGCAATAGGGAACTCTTGGCCATTAAGTTGGCTTTTGAAGAGTGGCGTCACTTTTTGGAGGGGGCAGTCCACCCGGTCACCGTCATTACTGATCACAAGAACCTGCTGTATTTAGAGTCTGCAAAACGTCTGAATTCCAGACAAGCTAGATGGTCGTTGTTTTTTACCAGGTTTAATTTTGTCGTCACATATCGTCCTGGGTCAAAAAATGTAAAGGCTGATGCCTTATCTCGTAGTTTCCCGGGGGCCGGGAAGACGGATGACCCGGTTCCTATTCTTCAGGAGGGAGTTGTGGTGTCGGCTGTATGCTATGAGCTTGAGGAGGAGGTATTGGAGGCTCAGGGGGACGCCCCTGTAGGACCTCCAGGGAAACTGTTTGTTCCAGATCAGTTAAGACAAAAGGTTATCGAGGCACATCATAATTCTGCTTTGGCAGGACACCCAGGGAGTAAAGCAACTGTAGATCTCGTTTCTCGCCGGTTTTGGTGGCCTAACTTAAATAAAGAGGTGGTAACTTTTGTCGCGTCCTGTGGGGTATGTGCGCGCTCTAAGACCCCACATACCCGTCCGTCTGGGGCCCTTTTACCGTTGAAAATCCCGGAGCGTCCATGGACCCATCTGTCTATGGACTTCATTACGGACCTTCCTCCGTCTTCAGGTAAAACTGTCATACTAGTTGTAGTTGACAGGTTCAGCAAAATGGCACATTTTATTGCTCTTCCTGCTCTTCCTAATGCTAAAACTCTGGCGCAGGTGTTCATTGGGGAGATTGTGAGACTTCACGGGTTGCCTTCCGATGTGGTGTCGGATCGGGGGTCTCAGTTTGTGTCCAAATTCTGGAAGGCATTTTGTTCTCGTCGGGGGATGCAGTTGTCATTTTCTTCGGCTTTTCATCCGCAGACCAATGGTCAGACAGAGCGTCTGAATCAGAGCTTAGAGACATATCTCCGGTGTTTTGTCTCAGAGAACCAAGAGGACTGGTCTTCTTTCTTGCCTCTGGCAGAGTTCGCTCTTAACAATAGGAGTCCACTGGTAAGTCCCCGTTTTTTGGGGCATATGGTTTTCACCCCCAGTTTTGTACTTTCAATGGGGGGGCTCTTCTGGGGTTCCTGAGGAGGAACGATTTTCGTCGTCACTTGCTTCAGTGTGGAGAGGAGTGCTTAATAATCTGAGCACTATGGGGAACCGATACAAACGTATGGCTGATAGGAGGAGAGTGTCTGGTCCGGACCTAAGTGTGAACGATCTGGTATGGTTGTCTACCAAGAATATAAAACTTAAGGTTCCCTCCTGGAAACTCGGTCCCAGATTCATCGGGCCATACAGGATCAGTTCAATAGTTAATCCGGTGGCTTTCCATCTTGACCTCCCTCCTACATTTAAAATCCACAATGTGTTCCACAAATCGTTGCTTAAGAAGTATGTGGCACCAGTTATACCGTCACCTCTACCTCCTCCTCCAGTGGTGGTCAATGGTAATTTGGAGTTTCAGGTATCGAAGATCATTGACTCACGTCTGAATCGCCGGTCCCTTCAGTACCTTGTTCATTGGAGGGGGTATGGTCCTGAGGAGAGATGTGGGTTTCTGCGTCGGATATTAACGCAGACCGTTTGGTTCGGGCCTTCCACACTACTCACCCAGATAGACCAGGCCCTGAGGGTCCAGAGGCCCCTCGTAGAAGGGGGGGTACTGTCACGGGTGTGTCGCGGCGGAGATCGTCGCGATTGCACACCCTGACTTCGCACAGCTGAGTTTCTGGTGCTGGGTGTTTTTCGGCACTGAGGGAGTTAATTCTTTCTCTCTCGGTGCTGGGCTGACCAGCCTCGCCCAGCTGCGATTGATGTTTTGTTAATTAGCTTCCTTCATATACCTGCTGGTCTGCTGGGAAGTTGCTGGTGAAAGCATTCATTCAGACCAGCAGAGCGGATCGTTTCTGAGAAGACTTAAGCTAAGAGTGCCTGTTGTGGTTTATCCTCTCCTCGCTTATTGTTTATCTCCTTAACCTTTTGTGTTCCTCTGTAGTGGAAGTGTTGTATGCAAGGCTGTGTTTTCTTTACCCCTTGTCTGTCTCGTTTGTCTTAGACTGTGTGTAAGCTGTGACCTGCCCATTCCCTGTGGTGGTAATCAGGGTCCTTCTCAGGACTAGATTACAGTGGTCAGGGATCTACAGGAGACAGGGTTACGCTGGCGGCCTGGACCTCTGTACCATTAACAGTACCTCCAGGTACAGGGACTAGTCAGGACCCCAGTTCAGGGTCAGCATAGACCCCGGTCCACCTCTATCCAGAGACAGCGTGACACGTACACAGTATTGACCCACAATACATAGGATATTATGTCAGGTAAGACATTGCTGGCAGATACTATGTATACATGTTGATTTTCTCTATTATATGAAATTTAGAATGATGTCACATTAGATATAGGTTGTTATCTTTGAATATATCTGTTATACGTCGTGACAATATATTACTGTAGATATAGACTGTACAGGCTCCTGTCAGGTATATATTACTGTAGATATAGACTGTATGGGCTCCCGTCAGGTATATATTACTGTAGATATAGACTGTACGGGCTCCCGTCAGGTATATATTATTGTAGATATAGACTGTATGGGCTCCTGTCAGGTATATATTATTGTAGATATAGACTGTATGGGCTCCTGTCAGGTATATATTATTGTAGATATAGACTGTATGGGCTCCTGTCAGGTATATATTACTGTAGATATAGACTGTATGGGCTCCTGTCAGGTATATATTATTGTAGATATAGACTGTATGGGCTCCTGTCAGGTATATATTACTGTAGATATAGACTGTACTGGCTCCTGTGAGGTATATATTACTGTAGATATAGACTGTACGGGCTCCTGTCAGGTATATATTACTGTAGATATAGACTGTATGGGCTCCTGTCAGGTATATATTACTGTAGATATAGACTGTACGGGCTCCTGTCAGGTATATATTACTGTAGATATAGTGTAAGGTTCTTTGTCTCTGTTGACATGTTCCTTGAAACTCAGTTTTCCGTCGGCCATTTCGCTTTCTGTCTTTCTGCAGCTCTTGCCCTCAGTTAATATGGAGTTTCCAGTTTTCATGTTCCCGCCCTGATTCTTCCCTCTTGCTTCTTAAGCAGCCTCAGCTGAACAATCAGTGCTCCTGAATCAAGCCTCAGTCAGTCTGTGACCTGACTCCTGGAAGCCTTGGACTTGTACTCCAGCTATTCCCTACTGAGGAACCTTGGAACACTTTTGGACTCTGGAAACCTGCTGTTTGGTGAATCCATGTTTGCAGAGGAATTACGGTACAGAGAAGAGATCCTGAACCTGCTTTGGAGATTTATTGTAGTGCTTGAAGTTACTCTGGCCTGCTGTGTCTCCTGTCGCTGTTCCTGCAAACTGTGTGAACTTTTCAGCATGCTTGTATGAAGTAATACAAGTCATTTCATTTCAACCTATGTCTCCTGTGTTTTCCTCGCACCCAAGCACAAGACGCTATAGGAACTGTACACTATACATGACATATAGACTGTATGGGCTCCTGTCAGTTATCTATTACTGTAGATATAGACTGTATGGGCTCCTGTCAGGTATATATTATTGTAGATATAGACTGTACGGGCTCCTGTCAGTATATATTATTGTAGATATAGACTGTATGGGCTCCTGTCAGGTATATATTACTGTAGATATAGACTGTATGGGCTCCTGTCAGGTATATATTACTGTAGATATAGACTGTATGGGCTCCTGTCAGGTATATATTATTGTAGATATAGACTGTATGGGCTCCTGTCAGGTATATATTACTGTAGATATAGACTGTACGGGCTCTTGTGAGGTATATATTACTGTAGATATAGACTGTACGGGCTCCTGTCAGGTATATATTACTGTAGATATAGACTGTATGGGCTCCTGTCAGGTATATATTACTGTAGATATAGACTGTACGGTCTCCTGTCAGGTATATATTACTGTAGATATAGTGTAAGGTTCTTTGTCTCTGTTGACATGTTCCTTGAAACTCAGTTTTCCGTCGGCCATTTTGCTTTCTGTCTTTCTGCAGCTCTTGCCCTCAGTTAATATGGAGTTTTCATGTTCCCGCCCTGATTCTTCCCTCTTGCTTCTTAAGCAGCCTCAGCTGAACAATCAGTGCTCCTGAATCAAGCCTCAGTCAGTCTGTGACCTGACTCCTGGAAGCCTTGGACTTGTACTCCAGCTATTACCTACTGAGGAACCTTGGAACACTTTT
Organism: Oophaga sylvatica; assembly: GCA_033576555.1. Classification (NCBI taxonomy): domain Eukaryota; kingdom Metazoa; phylum Chordata; class Amphibia; order Anura; family Dendrobatidae; genus Oophaga; species Oophaga sylvatica. The sequence continues at coordinate 21,297 of JARQOD010001246.1, forward strand.
GGACTCTGGAAACCTGCTGTTTGGTGAATCCATGTTTGCAGAGGAATTACGGTACAGAGAAGAGATCCTGAACCTGCTTTGGAGATTTATTGTAGTGCTTAAAGTTACTCTGGCCTGCTGTGTCTCCTGTCGCTGTTCCTGCAAACTGTGTGAACTTTTCAGCATGCTTGTATGAAGTAATACAAGTCATTTCATTTCAACCTATGTCTCCTGTGTTTTCCTCGCACCCAAGCACAAGACGCTATAGGAACTGTACACTATACATGACAAGATTCAGGAGCCAATGTTTAGTGTCTGCTGGGTCTGGGAAAGCCGTGTCTGCTGTGACTGTGGTATCAGATGTCCGTTTAATACCTTATGTGATGACAGTGGTTGTGACTTCTCACAACCATTCCAGGTGAGCGCATTCCCTTAAAATTTTACTCTGGAGTGTTACCACAGGTAAACACTATTGTTTTTTTTTTTTTCCTTTCCTCTTCTCCTTCCAGCACCTCTGCCTTAAAAGATCTGGAAGATGGAGGCCCGCATAAAGGAACTTTGCGGAGTGACTGATACAATCCTTTCAGATGTACAGACTTTAAAAACCCGTTTTGCAAGCCTACAGGACCTCACTAATCATAATTTGCAAGTGTTTGGACAGACTACCCAGGAATTGCGAGCCAGGATTGAGGCTCTAGAGGAACGAGCCCAGGCTCCTGCCATAACCCCAAGTTCTGGGATCCCCAAATTACCTCCTTTTCGTTTTGGCGGTGAACGTGAGAAATTCAGGGGATTTATTAATCAATGCAATTTATTTTTCTCTGCACATGCTTCACAATTTCCCACTGAACGATCCAAAGTGCTTACTATAATCATGTTGCTTACCAATAAGGCTTTGATGTGGGCAAACCCTCTGATTGAGACTGAGGATGATTGTTTGAATCACCTTGATGCTTTTATTTCAGCCATGGGGCAGGTGTTTGATGACCCCAATTGAGGTGCAACAGCTGAAGCAGCCATGTTAACTTTGCGCCAAGGTAAGCGTTCAGTAGCCGAATATGCCCTGGATTTCAGGAGATGGGCTCTTGATACCACTTGGGACACTTCCGCTAAAAAATCTATTTTTCAGAAAGGGTTGTCTCCACTGATTAAGGATGAACTTGCTCGTGCCGACCCTCCCACTGCGTTAGGTGACTTTATTAACTATTGTATCCGTATTGATGCTCGTCTGACTGAACGCAGACAAGAGAGATGGTTCGAAAATAATCGCACTAACCTTTTACTACCTCCCTCCTCAGCTAAGGAACCTTTGAGTAGGATCACAAGGGAACCAGAACCTGAACCCATGCAGGTGGACTCTTTACAAAGACGGGTTAGTGATGCACGCAAAGAACATCGTATAAAGGAAAATCTATGTTTCTACTGTGGTAAGTCAGGGCACTTCATTATAAACTGCCCCAGCCGTTCTCGTAAGACTACTGCAGCAGTCATTCACTGTGAGTGTTGCGAGAGGAGCTCTGTCATGTCCGAGCCTCAGGCTCCAGAGAGATCTGCTGCAAGAGATCTTGATTTCTCGGACTTAAACTCTGTTAGTTCTGGGGACGATGACGGTATAAACGCTGCAATTTTTCAAGTTTCCTCAGCGGTGTCCCAGCTGAGTTGTAAAAGAAACAATTCTCATTGCTTCCTTTCCATCAAACTCTGGGTTGACTCAGTCTGGGTGTCTAGCTCTGCTATGATCGACTCAGGAGCAAGTGGAAATTTTATGGATATCTCCTTTGCTCTGAAACAGGGGATACGTTCAGTGAAGAAGGCTACTCCAGTACAGATGGAGACTGTGGATGGCTCTCTACTGACTTCTGGACCAGTGGATCAAGAAACAGAGCCTTTGAGGGTCCTTATGGGTAAAGATCATCAGGAGAAAATGTCTTTTTTGCTTATCTCTTCGCCCCACTTTCCCATCATTCTAGGGCTACCATGGCTGCAGGCGCAGAATCCTACGATTAACTGGGAGACCAAGGAATTACACTTTCCGGAGAAACAGATGAGTCAAGGAGTTTCAGCTTGCTCTGTTCCTAAAGGAACCATGTCAGTCCCTGAACTACCAGCTGTATACCAGGACTGACGATTTATGTGACAAGAAGAACGCTGATCAGCTTCCTCCTCACCGTCCATATGATTGTCCAATTGAATTATTACCCGGAGCCGAGATACCTTTTGGTAAGATCTACCCCCTAGCGGGGCCCGAGCTAAAAGCTTTGAAGGATTATATAGACGAAAATTTAGCCAAGGGCTTCATACGCCCCTCTTCATCTCCCGCAGGTGCACCCATCTTCTTTGTGAAGAAGAAAGATGGATCTCTGAGACCCTGCATAGACTATAGGGAACTCAATAAGGTTACTATTAGAAACCGTTATCCATTGCCTTTAATTCCTGAGTTGTTGGAGAGAGTGCGGCATGCCAAAATTTTCTCTAAACTGGATCTCCGTGGGGCCTATAACTTGGTCTGTATTAGACCTGGGGATGAATGGAAGACTGCTTTCAGGTCACGCTATGGACACTTTGAATATCTAGTTATGCCTTTTGGTCTGAGTACCGCCCCAGCCACTTTCCAATACTTCGTGAATGATATCTTCAGGGATCTCCTAGATACATTTGTGGTGATTTATCTGGATGATATTCTAATTTTTTCTAACTCCACAGAGGAACATCATGGACATGAAAGAATGGTCTTAGAACGCCTAAGACAAAACCATCTCTACATCAAGCTTGAAAAATGTGAATTCCATAGGACCGAAATTCAATTTCTGGGGTATGTACTATCTACGCAAGGGATTAGTATGGATGGAAGCAAGACCCAAGCCATCAAGGATTGGCCAATTCCTAGAAATGTGAAGGAGGTGCAGCGTTTCATCGGGTTTGCCAACTTCTATAGACGTTTCATTAAGAATTTTTCTGAGGTAGTGTCACCTATCACCCAACTTACCCGGAAACAGTCTAGGTTCTCCTGGACCCCGCAAGCTCAGGAAGCATTTTCCTGTTTAAAGGATAATGTAACGGGTCTGGTAGGTGGAACCACTGACGGAAACGGGTCTGGTTGGTGGAACCACTAAGCTTTATTATACAAGACAATTTACTTGTAAGAGAGCGGGTGGCATCCGGGAATAGGACAGGGAATCACGGCAATTAGCCAGGCAGTCTCTGGACAGGCAGGTTGTCACAATAAGTGACCAAGGAAGTCTCTGGACAGGCAGGTTGTCACGGCAAGTGACCTGGGCAGTCTCTGGACAGGCAGGTTGTCACGGCAAGTGACCTGGGCAGTCTCTGGACAGGCAGGTTGTCACGGCAAGTGACCAGGGCAGTCTCTGGACAGGCAGGTTGTCACGGCAAGTGACCAGGGCAGTCTCTGGGCAGGCAGGTTTGTCACGGCAAGTGACCAGGGCAGTCTCTGGGCAGGCAGGTTGTCACGGCAAGTGACCAGGGCAGTCTCTGAACAGGCAGGTTGTCACGGCAAGTGACCAGGGCAGTCTCTGGACAGGCAGGTTGTCACGGCAAGTGACCAGGGCAGTCTCTGGGCAGGCAGGTTTGTCACGGCAAGTGACCAGGGTAGTCTCTGGGCAGGCAGGTTTGTCACGGCAAGTGACCAGGGTAGTCTCTGGGCAGGCAGGTTGTCACGGCAAGTGACCAGGGCAGTCTCTGGACAGGCAGGTTTGTCACGGTAAGTGACCAAGGCAGTCTCTAGACAAACAGGCATATACGACCTGAACTGGTGGAGCCTCCTGGTAGGCTGCAGTCGGATGGCAGATGATCGCTCCCAGGTGAGCCAGGCAAGAGAGTCTCTGCAATAGCCGGGGAATCTCCGCAGAATGATGTCCGAAACCTCTGGATAGAGCTGCAGTCGGATGGCAGATGATCGCTCCCAGGTGAGCAGGCAACAGCCGGGGATCTCTGCTGAAGATGTCCGAACCTCTGGATAGAGCTGCAGTCAGATGGCCGACAGGCAAACAGACAGGTAACAGGCAGGCAACTGGAAACAGGAGCTGATGGCTGAAGCAGAGTTAGACTGCACAGAAACAACATTGCTCAGGCACCTCCATTAACCCCTTAACCCCAAGGGTGGTTTGCACGTTAATGACCGGGCCAATTTTTACAATTCTGACCACTGTCTCTTTATGAGGTTATAACTCTGGAACGCGTCAACGGATCTTCGCGATTCTGAGATTGTTTTCTCGTGACATATTGTACTTCACGTTAGTGGTAAAATTTCTTCCATATAACTTGCGTTTATTTTTGAAAAAAACGCAAATATGGCGAAAATTTTTAAAATTTTGCAATTTTCAAACTTTGAATTTTTATTCCCTTAAAACAGAGAAATATGTCACATAAAATAGTTAAGAAATAACATTTCCCACATGTCTACTTTACATCAGCACAATTTTGGAACCAAAATTTTTTTTTGTTAGGAAGTTATAAGGGTTAAAAGTTGACCAGCGATTTCTCATTTTTACAACAAAATTTACAAAGCCATTTTTTTTAGGGACCACCTCACATTTGAAGTCACTTTGAGGGGTCTATATGGCAGAAAATACCCAAAAGTGACACCATTCTAAAAACTGCACCCCTCAAGGTACTCAAAACCACATTCAAGAAGATTATTAACCCTTCAGGTGCTTCACAGGAACAAAAGCAACGTGGAAGGAAAAAATGAATATTTAACTTTTTAGCCACAAAAATGATCTTTTACAAACTTTTTTTTTATTTTCACAAGGGTAAAAGGAGAAAATGGACAGATAAGGTTGTTATACAATTTCTCCTGAGTACGCCAATACCCAATATGTGGGGGAAAACCACTGTTTGGGCACACGGCAGAGCTCGTAAGGGAAGGAGCGCCGTTTGACTTTTTCAAACTAAAATTGGCTGGAATTGAGATTGGACGCCATGTCGTGTTTGGAGAGCCCCTGATGCGCCTAAACAGTGGAAACCCCCACAAGTGACACCATTTTGGAAACTAGACCCCCTAAGGTACTTATCTAGATCTGTTGTGAGCACTTTAAACCCCCAAGTGTTTCACAAAAGCTTATAATGCCTGGGTGTGAAAAAAAAAAAAAACAATTTTCCACAAAAATGATTTTTTAGTCCCAAATTTTTGAATTTTCCCAAGGAAATTGGACCCCAAAAGTTGTTGTCCAATTTGTCCTGAGTACGCTGATACCCCATATGTGGGGGGGGGAAACTGTTTGGGTGCACGGCAGGGCTTGGAAAGGAAGTAGTAACATTTTGGAATGCAGACGTTGATGGGGGTCATGTTCCGTTTGCAGTGCCCCAGATGAGCCTAAATAGTGGAAACCCCCCACAAGTGACCCCATTTTGGAAACTAGACCCCCTAAGGAACTTATCTAGATCTTTGGTGAGCACTTTGAACCCCCAAGTGCTTCACACAAGTTTATAATGCCCGGGCATGAAAATAAAAAATCCTATTTTTTTCCCACAAAAATTATCTTTTAGTCACTAATTTTTTATTTTCCCAAGGGTAACAGGAGAAATTGGACCACATAAGTTGTTGTCCAATTTGTCCTGAGTACGCTGATACCCCATATGTGGGGGGGAAGCACTGTTTGGGCTCACGGCAGAGCTCGGAATGGAAGGAGCACCATTTGACTTTTTCCAACCAAAATTGGCTGGAATTGAGATTGGATGCCATGTTGCATTTGGAGAGCCCCTGATGTGCCTAAACAGTGGAAACCCCCCACAAATGACCCCATTTGGGAAACTAGACCCCCTAAGGAACTTTCTAGATCTTTGGTGAGCAATTTGAACCCCCAAGTGCTTCACACATGTTTATAATGTAGAGCCGTAAAATTTAAAAATCATATTTTTTCCACAAAAATGATCTTTTCACCCCAATTTTTATTTTTCCAAGGGTAACAAGACTCCAAAAGTTATTGTGCAATTTGTCTTGAGTGCGCTGATACCCCATATGTGGGGGTAAACCACTGTTTGGGTGCATGGCAGAGTTTGGAAGGGAAGGAGCGCCGTCTGACTTTTTCAACGCAGAATTGGCTGGACGCCATGTCGTGTTTGGAGAGCTCCTGATCTGCCTAAACAGTGGAAACCCCCATAAATGACACCATTTTGGAAACTAGACCCCTCAAGGAACTTATCTAGATGTGTGGTGAGAACTTTTAACCCCCAGGTGTTTCACTAAAGTTTATAACGTACAGCCGTAAAATAAAAAATCATTTTTTTTTTTTTACAAAAATGATTTTTTCGCCCCCAATATTTTATTTTCACAAGGGTAACAGAAGAAATTGGAACCCAAAAGTTGTTGTCCAATTTGTCCTGAGTACGCTGATACCCAATATGTGGGAGAAAACTACTGTATGGGCGCACGTCAGGGCTCGGAAGGGAAGTAGTGACGTTTTGGATTGCAGACTTTGATGGAATGGTCTGGGGCGTCATGTCACATTTGGAGAACCCCTGATGCACCTATACAGTGGAAACCCCCCACAAGTGACCCCATTTTGGCAAATAGACCCACAAGGAACTTATCTAGATGTGTGGTGAGCACTTTGAACCCCGAAGTGCTTCACAGAAGTTTATAACGTACAGCCGTAAAAATAAAAAAATCCTTTTTTTTTTTTACAAAAATGATTTTTTTCGCCCCAATATTTTATTTTCACAAGGGTAACAGGAGAAATTGGACCCCAAAAGTTGTTGTCCAATTTGTCCTGAGTACGCTGATACCCAATATGTGGGAGAAAACTACTGTATGGGCGCACGTCAGGGCTCGGAAGGGAAGTAGTGACGTTTTGGATTGCAGACTTTGATGGAATGGTCTGAGGGCGTCATGTCGCATTTGGAGAGCCCCTGATGCGCCTAAACAGTGGAAACCCCCCACAAGTGACCCCATTTTGGAAAATAGACCCCACAAGGAACTTGTCTAGATGTGTGGTGAGCACTTTGAACCCCGAAGTGCTTCACAGAAGTTTATAACGCACAGCCGTAAAAATAAAAAATCTTTTTTTTTTTGCAAAAATGATTTTTTTGCCCCAATATTTTATTTTACAAGGGTAACAGGAGAAATTGGACCCCAAAAGTTGTTGTCCAATTTGTCCTGAGTACGCTGATATCCAATATGTGGGAGAAAACTACTGTATGGGTACACGTTGGGGCTCGGAAGGGAAGTAGTGACGTTTTGGATTGCAGACTTTGATGGAATGGTCTGGGGGCGTCATGTCGCATTTGGAGAGCCCCTGATGCGCCTAAACAGTGGAAATCCCCAACAAGTGACCCCATTTTGGAAAATAGACCCCACAAGGAACTTATCTAGATGTGTGGTGAGCGCTATGAAGCCCCAAGTGCTTCACAGAAGTTTATAATGTACAGCCGTAAAAACAAATAATAATTTTTTTGTACAAAAATGATATTTTTCGCCCCCAGTTTTTTATTTTCCCAAGGGTAACAGAAGAAATAGGACAAATTGCACAATAACTCTTGGGTCCAGAGTACGCTGATACCCCATATGTGGGGATAAACTACTGTTTGGACGCATGGCAGAGCTGAGAAGTGAAGGAGCACCGTTTGACTTTTTCAACGCAGAATTGGCTGGAATTGAGATCAGACGCCATGTCACATTTGGAGAGCCCCTGATGTGCCTAAACAGCGGAAACCCCCCAATTCTAACTCCAACCCTAACCCCAACACACCCCTAACCCTAGTCCCAACCCTAACCACAAACCTAACCCTAACACACCCCTAATCCCAACCCTAACCCTAATCCTAACTTTAGCGCCAACCCTAACCCTAACTTTAGCCGCAACCCTAACCCTAACCCTAATGGGAAAATGGAAATAAATACTTTTTTTTAATTTTATTATTTTTCCCTTACTAAGGGGGTGATAAAGGGGGGTTTGATTTACTATTTATAGCGGGTTTTTATGATTGGCAGCTGTCACGCTAAAAGACGCTTTTTATTGCAAAAATAGTTTTTGCATCATCACATTTTGAGAGCTATAATTTTTGCATATTTTGGCCCACAGAGTCATGTGAGGTCTTATTTTTTGCGGGACGAGTTGACGTTTTTATTGGTACCATTTTTGAGCACGTGACGTTTTTTGATCGCTTTTTATTTCGATTTTTGGGAGGTTAGAATGAACAAAAATCAGCAATTCATGAATTTCTTTTGGGGGAGGCGTTTATACCGTTCCGCGTGTGGTAAAATTGATAAAGCAGTTTTATTCTTCGGGTCAGTACGATTAGGCGATACCTCATTTATATCATTTTTTCATGTTTTGGCGCTTTTATAGAATAAAAACAATTTTATATAAAAAATAATTATTTTTGCATCGCTTTATTCTGCGAGCTATAACTTTTTTATTTTTTCGCTGATGATGCTGTATGACGGCTTGTTTTTTGCGGGACAAGATGACGTTTTCAGCGGTACCATGTTTTTTTGTATCGGTCTTTTTGATCGCGAGTTATTCCACTTTTTGTTCGGCGGTATGATGATAAAGCATTGATTTTTTGCTTCGTTTTTTTTTTTTTTTTTTTAAGGGGTTTACTAAAGGGGTTAACTAGTGGGACAATTTTATAGGGGGGGTCGTTACGGACGCGGCGATACCAAATATGTGTACTTTTATTGCTTTTTTTTTTTATTTACAGGAAGAAGTGAATTTATTGGGGAATATTTTTTTTTTTTTTTTTTTTATTTTGGATTTTTTTTTAAAACATGTTTATTTTTATTTTTTTAACTTTTTTACTTTGTCCCAGGGTGGGACATCACTGTATTTTGTCAGATCGCTGGTGTGACAGTGTGCACAGCACTCTGTCACACCAGCGATCGCACAGGCATAGATGCAGGCTTCTCAGTGCCTGCTCTCGGCAGGCACTGAGGTAGCCGCCTCCCTCCAGGACCCCGGCGCCATCTTGGATCCGGGTCCTGCGAGGGAGGAAGCCCTCAGAACAGCGCGATCACATCGCGCTGCTCTGAGGGTCTCAGGGGGGCGCGCAGGGAGCCCCCACCCTGCGCGATCCTCCCCTGTGCCCCCAGTACACCGCGATCATGTTTGATCGCGGTGTGCAAGGGGTTAATGTGCCGGGAGCGGTCCGTGACCGCTCCTGACACACAGTCATGGGTGTCAGCTGTGATAATCAGCTGACACCCGGCCGCGATCGGCTGCGCTCCCCCCGGGAGCGCGTCCGATCGCACGAGACGTACTATCCCGTCCATGGTCATACGGGCCCAGGTACCATGGACGGGATAGTACGTCCGATGGCAGTAAGGGGTTAAAGAGGAAGCCCTTAATATAGGGTGGAGTCCACCAGCATTGGCTGGAGACTGATTTGGAAAATGCGCGCGGCTCCTTTAAGAACGGGGGAGGGTGCGGGCGCGCGCCCTAAGGCCAGCAGCAGGGAAGGAGCGCGCGAGACCAGCAGGGCGGAAGGAGGACGCCGAGGATGCCAGAGGCGCAGAGGAGGCTGGAGCACTGAGGACGCTGAGCGCAGGTGAGGAGAGCGACGTCCCTGTCTGGCAGCAGGCAGGGACGCGGGCGCTACAGTACCCCCCCCCTCTAGGCCCCCCCCTTTTTAGGCCAGAAAAAAATTTAGCTAGGATGAGAGGGGCATGGATGTTCTCCCGAGGTTCCCAGGTTCTCTCCTCAGGACCAAACCCCTTCCAATCCACCAAAAAATAAGTCTTTTTTCCTACCCTTTTTGTGGCCAGAATGTTCTCTACCTCAAATTCATCATCAGCAGACACTGGAGCAGGAGGTGTACCTGTAGACTTAAAAAAAGAGTTAAGAACCACAGGTTTGAGGAGAGATACATGAAAAGAATTAGGAATTCGCAAATTGACCGGGAGTTTCAATTTATAGGACACCGGGTTGATCTGACTGATGATCTCAAAAGGACCGATGAACCGAGGACCTAACTTGTAGGACGGAATTTTGAGTCGAACATATTTGGACGAAAGCCAGACTTTGTCCCCAGGACGGAATTGAGGAGGATCCAGACGTTTTTTGTCAGCATGTCTTTTCATGCGCTCGGATGACAGAATGAGTGCGGACCGGGTACTCTCCCAGATGGAGGAGAATTCTCTAACCAGAGATTCCGCAGCTGGATTGTCCACAGAGATGGAAACAGGGACAGGGATCCGAGGGTGTTGACCGAAGACTACAAAAAACGGAGACTTGGTGGAAGATTCGCTCTCATGATTATTGTAGGAGAATTCGGCCCAAGGCAGGAGCTCCACCCAGTCAGAATGGTGGGCATTAACGAAGTGTCGAAGATAACTGGTCAAATTCTGATTTATTCGTTCAACTTGTCCATTGGACTGTGGGTGGTAAGCGGAGGAAAAATCCAGGGTGACGTCTAGCAACTTACAAGTGGCTCTCCAGAAACGTGAGGTGAACTGAACCCCACGATCCGACACAATGTGACGAGGCAGACCATGAAGACGGAAGATGTGGCGGATAAAGTCTTTAGCCAACTCGGATGCAGACGGAAGACCTGGCAGAGGAATGAAGTGAGCCATCTTGGAAAAGCGGTCAGTGACCACCCAAATGACTGTACAACCAGCAGAGACGGGAAGATCAGTAATGAAGTCCATGGCTATATGCTGCCAGGGGGCAGCGGGTACAGGAAGCGGAAGAAGACGGCCGGTAGGCAGGTGTCTCGGAACTTTGTTGCGGGCACAAGGAAACACAGGCAGAAACAAAGTTTGTTACGTCTTTGTGCAGGGTAGGCCACCAATAATGCCAGGTAATGAGTTGGAGGGTCTTTTTTTGACCAGCGTGGCCAGCGAGTTTAGATGAATGACCCCAATGTAGGATTCTCTTCCGATCAGTTTCTGATACGAACGTCTTACCAGGAGGGAGACGATTTAAACTCACGGGAGCCACCTGCATCACTCTGGCGGGATCGATGATATGCTTAGGTTCCTCCTCGAGATCCGACACCAGGAAAGACCGAGACAAGGCATCCGCCTTGATGTTTTTGTCAGCTGGGCGAAAATGCAAAAGAAAATCGAAGCGGGCAAAAAACAAGGACCACCGGGCTTGGCGAGGGTTAAGTCTCTGGGCATGCTGGAGGTATGCCAGATTCTTGTGGTCCGTGTAAATGATTACCGGATGAAGAGCCCCTTCGAGTAGGTAACGCCACTCCTCCAATGCCAACTTGATGGCCAATAACTCTCGGTCTCCTATGGAGTAGTTGCGCTCGGAGGAGGAGAAGAGTTTGGAGAAGAAACCGCAGGATACCATCCTCCCGGATGAAGCTTTTTGGGTAAGTACCGCTCGGCTCCAGCAGAGGAAGCGTCCACCTCCAGGAAGAACTGCTTGTTGCCATCCGGGCGATGCAGCACTGGAGCGGAAGAGAAGGCCTGTTTTAGAGAAAGGAAGGCCTCCTCTGCTTCGGGCGTCCACTGTTTGGGGTTAGCATCCTTGCGGGTGAGCGCGGAGATTGGCGCAGTCCTGGAAGAGAAGTGCGGTATGAAGAGACGGTAATAGTTGGCAAATCCCAGGAACCGCTGAATGGCCTTCAACCCTCCGGTCGGGGCCACTTCTCGATGGCAGACAATTTCTCCGGATCCATTCGTAGGCCTGTCTGAGAAATGATGTAGCCCAGAAACGGAAGCGATGTCTGCTCAAAGAGGCACTTCTCATATTTGGCGAAGAGGTGATTCTGCCTGAGCCTGAGCAGAACCTGACGAACATCCCTCCGGTGAGACTGAAGATCCAGAGAGAAGACCAAGATGTCGTCAAGGTACACCACAACGCAGGAGTAGAGGAGGTCCCGGAAGATGTCATTGACCAACTCCTGAAAGACTGCTGGAGCATTACAGAGACCAAAGGGCATCACCAAGTACTCGTAGTGGCCGTCCCGGGTGTTGAATGCCGTCTTCCATTCATCTCCTCGACGGATACGAACCAGGTTGTATGCTCCACGAAGATCTAGTTTGGTGAAGACTCTAGCCCCTCTAAGACGATCAAACAATTCAGGAATGAGCGGAAGAGGGTACTTATTCTTCACCGTGATCAAATTTAGGCCTCTGTAGTCAATACAGGGACGGAGAGATCCGTCCTTCTTTTTTACGAAGAAGAAACCTGCTCCCGCTGGGGAGGTAGATTTCCGGATGAATCCTTTTGCTAAGTTCTCCTCGATATATTCGGACATCGACCTGGTCTCAGCAGCGGACAACGGGTAAATACGCCCACGGGGAGGCGTGGTACCGGGTAGCAGGTCGATCGGGCAATCATATGGTCTATGCGGGGGTAATGTCTCTGCTTCCTTTTTATTGAAGACATCAGCAAATGACCAATATGGAATCGGGAGTCCTGGTAGATTTGCAGGAGTAGGAGAAGGACAGACGGGATGAACAGGCACCAGACACGTTTTATGACAGTCCTGTCCCCAGCGAAGAATCTCTCCATTCTGCCAGTCAAGCACAGGTGCATGCTTTTGGAGCCAAGGCAGACCTAGTAAGAAAGCATGAGAGAGTCCAGGCAGAACATGAAATGAGATGCTCTCAGAATGCAACATTCCCACCTGCAGGGTTATGGCTTCGGTGATAAGTCGGATGGGACGAGGTAGGAGACCCCCATCCACAGCAGCAACAGATACTGGTTCAACAAGAGGTTTGGTGGGAATGCGATACTTCTCTACTAGAGCCTGTGACACGAGATTCCCAGCTGCTCCAGAATCAAGTTGGGCCATCTCGAAGTAACGGTTCTTACCGAGAAGAATTGAGACCGAGAGCAGCAGAGATGAAGAGGATTTATTTTTGTCTAGATTGACCTCTCCGAGCGAACCTAGACACAGGCGTTTCCCGACTTCTCCGGACAGGTTCGGATCCAGTGCTCCTTACTGCCGCAGTAGAAGCAACTTTTCTCGGCACGGCGTGAGTCCTGACGGGCTTTGACCATCTTGGTCTGGTCGACCTGCATAGGCTCAGCAGTGTGCACCTGGGGAGAAACGGAAGGGGTAAAATGAGGAAACTTTTTTTCACGGGTGACCTCTTTGGCTCGTTCCTGGAACCGTAGATCAATCCGATTGGCAAGATTTATTAAATCATCAAGCGAGGTTGGAATGTCCCGACCGGCAAGTTTGTCTTTAATACGGCCGGACAGACCCTCCAGAAGACCGAAATTAGAGCTTCATTGTCCCAAGCCAGTTTTGAGGCTAGAGTACGGAACCGTATGGCATATTGACCAACGGTGAGACTTCCCTGACGGAGACGCAACAGAGATGATGCAGAGGAGGTCTTCCGTCCAGGTTCGTCGAATACCCTCCGGAAGGCCGAGAGAAAAGCAGGCAGGTCTGACACCAGAGGATCTTCTCTCTCCCAGAGAGGATTAAGCCAGGCCAGAGCCTCTCCGGTGAGATGGGACATGATGAAGGCAATTTTGGCCCGGTCAGAATTAAACTGGTGTGCCAGGAGTTCGAAATGCAGGGTGCACTGGTTAATGAAACCCCGAGCCATAACAGGGTCGCCTCCATACCTAGGAGGAGCTGAAAGTCGGGGACCGGGAATGGAAACCACGGAATTGGGAGTCAGCGGGGCTGCCGGATTATGAGTCATGGCTCCAGCGGTGGTTGCTGGTGATGGATTCAGAGTGTCCAAGCGGGAATTGACGTTCCGCAGGTGACCCAGGATAGCCTCCTGTTGAGACCTCTGGCGAGACAGCTCATGACACAGTTCTGGAAGTGAAGGGGTTTGGGTGCCACCGGGTTCCATGGCCCGAGCAAACTGTAACGGGTCTGGTAGGTGGAACCACTGACGGAAACGGGTCTGGTTGGTGGAACCACTAAGCTTTATTATACAAGACAATTTACTTGTAAGAGAGCGGGTGGCATCCGGGAATAGGACAGGGAATCACGGCAATTAGCCAGGCAGTCTCTGGACAGGCAGGTTGTCACAATAAGTGACCAAGGAAGTCTCTGGACAGGCAGGTTGTCACGGCAAGTGACCTGGGCAGTCTCTGGACAGGCAGGTTGTCACGGCAAGTGACCTGGGCAGTCTCTGGACAGGCAGGTTGTCACGGCAAGTGACCAGGGCAGTCTCTGGACAGGCAGGTTGTCACGGCAAGTGACCAGGGCAGTCTCTGGGCAGGCAGGTTTGTCACGGCAAGTGACCAGGGCAGTCTCTGGGCAGGCAGGTTGTCACGGCAAGTGACCAGGGCAGTCTCTGAACAGGCAGGTTGTCACGGCAAGTGACCAGGGCAGTCTCTGGACAGGCAGGTTGTCACGGCAAGTGACCAGGGCAGTCTCTGGGCAGGCAGGTTTGTCACGGCAAGTGACCAGGGTAGTCTCTGGGCAGGCAGGTTTGTCACGGCAAGTGACCAGGGTAGTCTCTGGGCAGGCAGGTTGTCACGGCAAGTGACCAGGGCAGTCTCTGGACAGGCAGGTTTGTCACGGTAAGTGACCAAGGCAGTCTCTAGACAAACAGGCATATACGACCTGAACTGGTGGAGCCTCCTGGTAGGCTGCAGTCGGATGGCAGATGATCGCTCCCAGGTGAGCAGGCAAGAGTCTCTGGAATAGCCGGGGATCTCTGCTGATGATGTCCGAACCTCTAGATAGAGCTGCAGTCGGATGGCAGATGATCGCTCCCAGGTGAGCAGGCAAGAGTCTCTGCAATAGCCGGGATCTCCGCAGATGATGTCCGAACCTCTGGATAGAGCTGCAGTCGGATGGCAGATGATCGCTCCCAGGTGAGCAGGCAACAGCCGGGGATCTCTGCTGAAGATGTCCGAACCTCTGGATAGAGCTGCAGTCAGATGGCCGACAGGCAAACAGACAGGTAACAGGCAGGCAACTGGAAACAGGAGCTGATGGCTGAAGCAGAGTTAGACTGCACAGAAACAACATTGCTCGGGCACCTCCATTAAGGAGGAAGCCCTTAATATAGGGTGGAGTCCACCAGCATTGGCTGGAGACTGATTTGGAAAATGCGCGCGGCTCCTTTAAGAACGGGGGAGGGTGCGGGCGCGCGCCCTAAGGCCAGCAGCAGGGAAGGAGCGCGCGAGACCAGCAGGGCGGAAGGAGGACGCCGAGGATGCCAGAGGCGCAGAGGAGGCTGGGAGCACTGAGGACGCTGAGCGCAGGTGAGGAGAGCGACGTCCCTGTCTGGCAGCAGGCAGGGACGCGGGCGCTACAGATAAATTTACCACCGCACCTATCTTAGTACATCCCAACCCCGAGCTTGCCTTCATAATAGAGGTGGATGCTTCAGACTGTGCCGTTGGAGCTATACTCTCTCAGAGAACAGGTGAGAAGAATGTCTTGCATCCCTGTGCCTTCTTTTCCCAGCAGTTGTCTTCGGCTGAGAGGAACTACGATGTGGGCAATAGAGAATTGTTGGCCATTATTGCCGCCTTCAAGGAATGGAGACACCTTCTTCAGGGGACTTCACAGCAAATAGTCGTCCTGACAGACCATCGTAACCTTGAATTTATCAGGTCGGCTAAGTGCATGACTCCTCGCCAGGCTCGCTGGAATCTTTTCCTAAACCAATTTAATTTTGTCATTTCTTATAGACCAGGATCGCGCAATGGAAAGGCTGATGCACTCTCTAGGATTCATTCAGCAGAGACACGTCCACTTACTCCTCCTAAGACTATTCTTCCTGACTCTAGATTCCTGGGAGTGATTCATAATCAAGACCTACTTAAGGACATCAAGGAAGCATACCATGCGGATTCTTTGTTGGCTCAACCCCCAAGGGACGTAAGTCTTGTGTAATGTATGTGGTACAGTTCATATAGCGTCTTGTGCTTGGGTGCGATGAAAATACTTGAGACACAGGTTGATAAAGAAAGTCTTGTATTGCTTCATACAAATTGGCAAAAATAAACACACAGGTTGCAAACACAGAAGCAGGAGACACAGCAGGCCAGAGTAATCTAAGCTCAGCAATAACTCTCCAAACAGATTCAGATCTTCTTCTCTGTTACCGCAAGTCCGTGCAAACGTGAGGCTCTCAAGAGCAGAGTTCAGAGTCCACAAGTGCTTCAGAGTTCCTCAGTAGGAATAGCTGGAGTACAAGGTCCAAGGCTTCAGGAGTCAGAACACAGGTTCACTGCAGGCTAGATTCTGAAGCACTGATTACTCAGCTGTGGCTGTTTAAGAAGCAAACGGAGAGAATCAGGGCGGGAACATGCAAGCTGGAAAACTCCATTTTGACTGAGGGCAAGATAGCTGCAGCAAAACAGAAAGCAAAATGGCAGACGAACAAACTGAGTTTCAGAAACAGATACACAGAACCTTACATTACTCCCCCCTTAGGGACAACCTCCGGATGACCTCAGACCAGGCTTGTGTGGGTACCTCTGATGAAACTGACGGAGCAAGCGAGGAGCATTAACGTTATTGACTGGCTCCCATGAGTTGTCCTCCACTGGGTAGCCTTGCCATTTAATCAGATATTGTAACTGATTTCTATACAACCTGGAATCTAAAATCCTTTCCACCACAAATTCTTCCTGACCATCGACTAGCACTGGGTCAGGGCAAGGAGAAGAACGTCCAGGAAACGTATTGGGTGTCGCAGCCATTAGTAGGGATACATGAAAGACAGGGTGGATTCTCATAGTTCTGGGCAGTTGAAGACGACAAGCAACGGCACTTATAATCTTACTGATTTTATAGGGTCCAATGTACTTATGTCCCAACTTAGACGATGGAATCCTTAACTTAAGATTTCTGGTTGACAGCCAGACCAGGTCTCCTACCTTAAAAGCTGGTGCAGGTTTACGAAATTTATCTGCTGCCTTCTTGTACCTTTCCTGAGCCGATTCCAGATTCTCCTTTAGAAGATCCATATTCTTCTGTAAAGTCGTGACTCTTTCAGCCACTGCTGGCAAAGGCGTCTCTATGGGAAATCGTGGTAGAATGTTAGGATGATAACCTAGATTAGAGTAAAAAGGAGACTGTTTAGTGGAGGCACTCTGAGAGTTGTTGTAAGAGAACTCAGCCAATGGAAGTAGATCCACCCAATCATCCTGTAGGTGGCAGATAAAGCAGCGGAGATACTGCTCCAGGGTTTGATTGGTTCGTTCGGTTTGTCCATTAGTCTGGGATGAAAAGCAGAAGAAAGGTTTACTTTAATGTCCAATGCTGCACAGAAATTTTGCCAAAACCTAGAAGTGAATTGCACCCCTCGATCCGAAATAACCTCATCCGGTACTCCATGTAAACGAAACACATCTTTAATCATCAAATCTGATGTCTGTTTTGCAGTGGGTAATCCGACACAAGGGATAAAATGAGCTGCCTTTGTTAAACGGTCAACCACCACTAGAATAGTGTTCTTCCCTTGAGAGGTTGGTAATTCCACAATGAAGTCCATAGAAATGGAGCCCCACGGGCGGGACGGGGTGGGAAGAGGCTGTAACAGACCAGTTGGTGAAGAGCGAGGTGTTTTGCATCTTGCACAAACCTCACACGAAGTGACATAGTCCAAAACATCCTTCCTACAAGTGGGCCACCAAAAGAAACGAGAAAGAAATTCCTGTGTCTTTAGAATCCCTCTATGCCCGGCTATTTTGGAATCGTGAATGAGTTGCAATACTCTCAATCTGACTGTTTCAGGTATATACAGACGTTGTCCCAGAATCCACACACCATTCTTAAAGACAAGACTTACGTCCCTTGGGGGTTGAGCCAAAAAAGAATCCGCATGGTATGCTTCCTTGATGTCTTTAATTAGGTCTTGATGATGAATCACTCCTAGGAATCTAGAGTCAGGAAGAATAGTCTTAGGAGGAGTAATTGGACGTGTCTCTGCTGAGTAAATCCTAGAGAGTGCATCAGCCTTTCCATTGCGCGATCCTGGTCTATAAGAAATAATAAAATTAAATTGGTTTAAGAAAAGATTCCAGCGAGCCTGGCGAGGAGTCAGGCACTTAGCCGACCTGATAAACTCAAGATTACGATGGTCTGTCAGAACGACTATTTGCTGTGCAGCTCCTTGAAGAAGGTGTCTCCATTCTTTGAAGGCGGCAATAATGGCCAACAACTCTCTATTGCCCACATCGTAGTTCTTCTCAGCCGAAGACAACTGCTGGGAAAAGAAGGCACAGGGATGCAAGACATTCTTCTCACCTGTTCTCTGAGAGAGTATAGCTCCCACGGCACAGTCTGAAGCATCCACCTCTATTATGAAGGCAAGCTCTGGGTTGGGATGTACTAGGATAGGTGCAGTGGTAAATTTATCTTTTAGACGGGAAAATGCTTCCTGGCTTGGGGAGTCCAGGAGAACTTAGACTCTTTCCGGGTAAGTTGGGTGATAGGTGACACTACCTCAGAGAAATTTCTAATGAAACGTCTATAGAAGTTTGCAAACCCGATGAAGCGCTGTACCTCCTTCACATTTCTAGGACTTGGCCAATCATTGATGGCTTGGGTTTTACTTCCATCCATACTAATTCCTTGTGTAGACAGTACATACCCAGAAATTGAATTTCGGTCTTATGGAATTCACACTTTTCAAGCTTGATGTAAAGATGATTTTGTCTTAGACGTTCCAAGACCATTCTCACATGTCCATGATGTTCCTCTGTGGAGTTAGAAAAAATTAAAATATCATCCAAATAAATTACCACAAATGTATCTAGGAGATCCCTGAAGATGTCATTCACCAAGTGTTGGAAAGTGGCTGGGGCGGTACTCAGACCAAAAGGCATAACCAGATATTCAAAGTGTCCATAGCGTGACCTGAATGCAGTCTTCCATTCATCCCCAGGTCTAATACGGACTAAGTTATAGGCCCCACGAAGATCTAGTTTAGAAAAAATTTTGGCATGTCGCACTCTCTCCAATAACTCAGGGATTAAAGGCAATGGATAACGGTTTCTAATAGTAACCTTATTGAGTTCCCTATAGTCTACGCATGGTCTCAGGGATCCATCTTTCTTCTTTACAAAGAATATGGGTGCCCCTGCAGGAGATGAAGAGGGGCGTATGAAGCCCTTGGCTAGATTTTCGTCTATGTACTCTTTTAAAGCCTTCAGCTCGGGCCCCGCCAGGGGGTAGATCTTACCAAAAGGTATCTCTGCTTCAGGCAATAATTCAATTGGACAATCATATGGACGGTGAGGAGGAAGCTGGTCAGCGTTCTTCTTGTCACATAAATCCACATAGTCCTGGTATACAGCTGGTAGTTCAGGGACTGATATGGTTCCTTTAGGAACAGAGCAAGCTGAAATTTTTGGACTCATCTGTTTCTCTGGAAAGTGTAATTCCTTGGTCTCCCAGTTAATGGTAGGATTCTGAGCCTGCAGCCATGGTAGCCCTAGAATAATGGGAAAGTGAGGAGAAGAGATAAGCATAAAGGACAGTTTCTCTTGATGATCTTTACCCATAAGAACCTTTAAAGGCTCTGTTTCCTGATCCACTGGTCCAGAGGTCAGCAGGGAACCATCCACAGTTTCCATCTGTACTGGAGCAGCCTTCTTCACTGAACGTATTCCCTGTTTTAGAGCAAAGGAGACATCCATAAAATTTCCACTTGCACCTGAGTCGATCATAGCAGAGCTAGACACCCAGGCTGAGTCAACCCAGAGTTTGATGGAAAGAAAACAGTGAGAATTGTTTTTCTTACAACTCAGCTGGGACACCGCTGAGGAAACTTGAAAGATGGCAGCATTTACACAGTCAACGTCCTCAGAGGTAACGGAGTTTAAGTCCGAGAAATCAAGATCTGTTGCTGCAGCTCTCTCTGGAGCCTGAGGCTCGGACCTGACAGATCCCCTCTCGCAACACTCACAATGAATGAGTGCTGCAGTAGTCTTGCGAGAACGGCTGGGACAGTTAATAATAAAGTGCCCTGACTTACCACAATAAAAACATAGATTCTCCTTAAAACGATGTTCCTTGCGTGCATCACTAACTCGTCGTAGTAAAGAGTCTACCTGCATGGGTTCAGGTTCAGGTTCCCGTGTAATCCTATTCAAAGGTTCCTTAGCTGGAGAGGAAGGTAGGAAAAGGTTAGTACGATTGCTTTCGAACCATCTCTCTTGCCTGCGTTCAGTTAAACGAGTATCAATACGGATGCAGTAGTTAATAAAGTCACCTAACGCAGTGGGAGGGTCGGCACGAGCAAGTTCATCCTTAATTAGTGGGGATAACCCCTTTCGAAAAATAGATTTTTTGGCGGAATTGTCCCAGGTGGTATCAAGGGCCCATCTCCTGAAATCCAAGGCATATTCAGCTACCGAGTGCTTACCTTGGCGCAAAGCTAACATGGCTGCTTCAGCTGTTGCACCTCGATTGGGGTCATCAAACACCTGCCCCATGGCTGAAATAAAATCATCAAGGTGATTCAAACAATCATCCTCAGTCTCAATCAGAGGGTTTGCCCATATCAAAGCCTTGTTGGTAAGCAACATAATTATAGTAAGCACCTTAGATCGTTCAGTAGGAAATTGTGAAGCATGTGCAGAAAAAAAAAGATTGCATTGATTAACAAATCCCCTGAATTTTTCACGTTCACCACCAAAACGAAAAGGGGCAACTTGGGAATCCCAGAACTCGGGGCCACGGCTGGAGCCTGGACTCGCCCCTCCAGAACCTCAATCCTGGCTCGCAAATCCTGGGTAGTCTGTCCAACCACTTGCAAATTGTGATTATTTAGGTCCTGAAGATTTGTAAGACGGGTCTATATATTCTGCAAATCTGCAAGGATATTATCAGTCACTCCGCAAAGTTCCTTTATGCGGGCCTCCATTTTCCAGATCTTTTAAGACAGGATACTGGAAGAAGAGGAGAGAAAAAAAAACAATAGTGTTCACCTGTGGCAACACTGAAGAAAGAAAAAACTTTAAGGGAACTGCTCACCTGGAATGGTTGTGAGAAGTCACAACCACTATCATCACAGAAAGCTTTCAACCAGACATCTGATATCCAGAGTTTCAGCAGACAAAAAGAGAAGAGGAAAAAAAAAAAAAAAAACAATAGTGTTTACCTGTGATAACACTGCAGAAAAAAAAACTTAAGGGAATTGCTCACCTGGAATGGTTGTGAGAAGTCACAACCACTGTCATCACAGAAAGTACAACCGGACATCCGATATCCACAGTACAGCAGACAAGCCTTTCCAGACCCAGCAGACACTAACGTTTGGCTTCAGAATCTTGTAATGTATGTGGTACAGTTCATATAGCGTCTTGTGCTTGGGTGCGATGAAAATACTTGAGACACAGGTTGATAAAGAAAGTCTTGTATTGCTTCATACAAATTGGCAAAAATAAACACACAGGTTGCAAACACAGAAGCAGGAGACACAGCAGGCCAGAGTAATCTAAGCTCAGCAATAACTCTCCACAACAGATTCAGATCTTCTTCTCTGTTACCGCAAGTCCGTGCAAACGTGAGGCTCTCAAGAGCAGAGTTCAGAGTCCACAAGTGCTTCAGAGTTCCTCAGTAGGAATAGCTGGAGTACAAGGTCCAAGGCTTCAGGAGTCAGAACACAGGTTCACTGCAGGCTAGATTCTGAAGCACTGATTACTCAGCTGTGGCTGTTTAAGAAGCAAACGGAGAGAATCAGGGCGGGAACATGCAAGCTGGAAAACTCCATTTTGACTGAGGGCAAGATAGCTGCAGCAAAACAGAAAGCAAAATGGCAGACGAACAAACTGAGTTTCAGAAACAGATACACAGAACCTTACATTTTGTCTTTAAGAATGGTGTGTGGATTCAGGGACAACGTCTGTATATACCTGAAACAGTCAGATTGAGAGTATTGCAACTCATCCACGATTCCAAGATAGCCGGGCATAGGGGAATTCTAAAGACACAAGAATTTCTTTCTCGTTTCTTTTGGTGGCCCACTTACAGGAAAGATGTTTTAAACTATGTCACTTCATGTGAAGTCTGTGCAAGATGCAAAACACCTCGCTCCTCACCAACTGGTCTGTTGCAACCTCTTCCCACCCCGTCCCGCCCGTGGGGATCCATTTCTATGGACTTCATTGTGGAGTTACCAACCTCTCAAGGGAAGAACACCATTCTAGTGGTGGTTGACCGTCTAACAAAGGCAGCTCATTTTATCCCTTGTGTCGGCTTACCCACTGCAAAACAGACATCAGACTTGATGATTAAGAATGTGTTTCGCTTACATGGAGTACCGGATGAGGTCATTTCGGATCGAGGGGTGCAATTCACTTCAAGGTTTTGGCAAAATTTCTGTGCAGCATTGGACATTAAAGTAAACCTTTCTTCTGCTTTTCATCCCCAGACTAATGGACAGACAGAACGAACCAATCAGACCCTGGAGCAGTATCTCCGCTGTTTTATCTGCCACCTACAGGATGATTGGGTGGATCTACTTCCACTGGCTGAGTTCTCTTATAACAACTCTCAGAGCGCCTCCACTAAGCAGTCTCCTTTTTACTCCAATCTAGGTTATCATCCTAACATTCTTCCTCGATTTCCCATAGAGACGCCCTTGCCGGCAGTGGCTGAAAGAATCACTTCTTTACAAAAGAATATGGATCTTCTAAAGGAAAATCTAGAATTGGCTCAGGAAAGGTACAAGAAAGCAGCAGATAAATTTTGTAAACCTGCACCAGCTTTCAAGGTAGGAGATTTGGTCTGGCTGTCAACCAGAAATCTTAAATTAAAGATTCCATCGTCTAAATTGGGACATAAGTACATTGGACCTTATAAGATCAATAAGATTATAAGTGCTGTTGCTTGTCGTCTTCAACTACCCAGAACTATGAGAATCCACCCTGTCTTTCATGTATCCCTACTAAAGGCTGCAACACCCAATACGTTTCCTGGACGTTCTTCTCCTTGCCCTGACCCAGTGCTGGTCGATGGTCAGGAAGAATTTATGGTGGAAAGGATTCTAGATTCCAGGTTGTACAGAAATCAGTTGCAATATTTGATTAAATGGCAGGGCTATCCAGTGGAGGACAACTCATGGGAACCAGTCAATAATGTAAATGCTCCTCGCTTGCTCCGCCAGTTTCATCAGAGGTACCCTGACAAGCCTGGTCTGAGGTCATCCGGAGGTTGTCCCTAAGGGGGGAGTAATGTAAGGTTCTTTGTCTCTGTTGACATGTTCCTTGAAACTCAGTTTTCCGTCGGCCATTTTGCTTTCTGTCTTTCTGCAGCTCTTGCCCTCAGTTAATATGGAGTTTCCAGTTTTCATGTTCCCGCCCTGATTCTTCCCTCTTGCTTCTTAAGCAGCCTCAGCTGAACAATCAGTGCTCCTGAATCAAGCCTCAGTCAGTCTGTGACCTGACTCCTGGAAGCCTTGGACTTGTACTCCAGCTATTCCCTACTGAGGAGCCTTGGAACACTTTTGGACTCTGGAAACCTGCTGTTTGGTGAATCCATGTTTGCAGAGGAATTACGGTACAGAGAAGAGATCCTGAACCTGCTTTGGAGATTTATTGTAGTGCTTAAAGTTACTCTGGCCTGCTGTGTCTCCTGTCGCTGTTCCTGCAAACTGTGTGAACTTTTCAGCATGCTTGTATGAAGTAATACAAGTCATTTCATTTCAACCTATGTCTCCTGTGTTTTCCTCGCACCCAAGCACAAGACGCTATAGGAACTGTACACTATACATGACATATAGACTGTATGGGCTCCTGTCAGTTATCTATTACTGTATATATAGATTGTATGGGCTCCTGTCAGGTATATATTATTGTAGATATAGACTGTACGGGCTCCTGTCAGGTATATATTATTGTAGATATAGACTGTACAGGCTACTGTCAGGTATATATTATTGTAGATATAGACTGTACCGGCTCCTGTCAGGTATATATTACTGTAGATATAGACTGTATGGGCTCCTGTCAGGTATATATTACTGTAGATATAGACTGTATGGGCTCCTGTCAGGTATGTATTACTGTAGATATAGACTGTACGGGCTCCTGCCAGGTATATATTACTGTACATATAGACTGTACGGGCTCCTGTCAGGTATATATTATTGTACATATAGACTGTACGGGCTCCTGTCAGGTATATATTATTGTATATATAGACTGTACGGGCCCCTGTCAGGTATATATTATGTATATATAGACTGTATGGACTCCTGTCAGGTATATATTACTGTAGATATAGACTGTACGGGCCCTTGTCAGGTATATATTATTGTAGATATAGACTGTACGGGCTCCTGTCAGGTATATATTATTGTAGATACAGACTGTACGGGCTCCTGTCAGGTATATATTACTGTATAGACTGTATGGGCTCCTGTCAGGTATATATTACTGTATAGACTGTACGGGCTCCTGTCAGGTATCTATTATTGTAGATATAGACTGTATGGGCTCCTGTCAGGTATATATTATTGTATATATAGACTGTACGGGCTCCTGTCAGGTATATATTATTGTAGATATAGACTGTACGGGCTCCTGTCAGGTATATATTATTGTAGATACAGACTGTACGGGCTCCTGTCAGGTATATATTATTGTAGATATAGACTGTATGGGCTCGTGTCAGGTAGATATAGACTGTACGGGCTCCTGTCAGGTATATCTTATTGTAGATATAGACTGTACGGGCTCCTGTCAGGTATATATTATTGTAGATATAGACTGTACGGGCTCCTGTTAGGTATATATTACTGTAGATAACGACTATACGGGCTCCTGTCAGGTATATATTATTGTAGATATAGACTGTATGGGCCAAAGCAAGCCAAAGCAAAGCATCCACTATACGGGCTCCTGTCCTGTATATATTACTGTAGATATAGACTGTATGGGCTCCTGTCAGTATATATTACTGTAGATATAGACTGTATGGGCTCCTGTCAGGTATATATTACTGTAGATACAGACTGTACGGGCTCCTGTCAGGTATATATTATTGTAGATATAGACTGTACGGGCTCCTGTCAGGTATATATTACTGTAGATATAGACTGTACGGGCTCCTGTCAGGTATATATTACTGTAGATATAGACTGTATGGGCTCCTGTCAGGTATATATTACTGTAGATATAGACTGTACGGGCTCCTGTCAGGTATATATTATTGTAGATATAGACTGTACAGCTCCTGTCAGGTATATATTATTGTAGATATAGACTGTACGGGCTCCTTCAGGAATATATTACTGTAGATATAGACTGTACGGGCTCCAACCAGGTATATATTACTGTAGATATAGACTGTACGGGCTCCTGTCAGGTATATATTACTGTAGATATAGACTGTACGGGCTCCTGTCAGGTATATATTATTGTAGATACAGACTGTACGGGCTCCTGTCAGGTATATATTATTGTAGATATAGACTGTATGGGCTCGTGTCAGGTAGATATAGACTGTACGGGCTCCTGTCAGGTATATATTATTGTATATATAGACTGTACGGGCCCCTGTCAGGTATATATTATTGTATATATAGACTGTATGGACTCCTGTCAGGTATATATTACTGTAGATATAGACTGTACGGGCCCTTGTCAGGTATATATTATTGTAGATATAGACTGTACGGGCTCCTGTCAGGTATATATTATTGTAGATACAGACTGTACGGGCTCCTGTCAGGTATATATTACTGTATAGACTGTATGGGCTCCTGTCAGGTATATATTACTGTATAGACTGTACGGGCTCCTGTCAGGTATCTATTATTGTAGATATAGACTGTATGGGCTCCTGTCAGGTATATATTATTGTATATATAGACTGTACGGGCTCCTGTCAGGTATATATTATTGTAGATATAGACTGTACGGGCTCCTGTCAGGTATATATTATTGTAGATACAGACTGTACGGGCTCCTGTCAGGTATATATTATTGTAGATATAGACTGTATGGGCTCGTGTCAGGTAGATATAGACTGTACGGGCTCCTGTCAGGTATATCTTATTGTAGATATAGACTGTACGGGCTCCTGTCAGGTATATATTATTGTAGATATAGACTGTACGGGCTCCTGTTAGGTATATATTACTGTAGATACAGACTATACGGGCTCCTGTCAGGTATATATTATTGTAGATATTGACTGTATGGGCCAAAGCAAGCCAAAGCAAAGCATCCACTATACGGGCTCCTGTCCTGTATATATTACTGTAGATATAGACTGTATGGGCTCCTGTCAGGTATATATTACTGTAGATATAGACTGTATGGGCTCCTGTCAGGTATATATTACTGTAGATACAGACTGTACGGGCTCCTGTCAGGTATATATTATTGTAGATATAGACTGTACGGGCTCCTGTCAGGTATATATTACTGTAGATATAGACTGTACGGGCTCCTGTCAGGTATATATTACTGTAGATATAGACTGTATGGGCTCCTGTCAGGTATATATTACTGTAGATATAGACTGTACGGGCTCCTGTCAGGTATATATTATTGTAGATATAGACTGTACAGCTCCTGTCAGGTATATATTATTGTAGATATAGACTGTACGGGCTCCTTTCAGGAATATATTACTGTAGATATAGACTGTACGGGCTCCAACCAGGTATATATTACTGTAGATATAGACTGTACGGGCTCCTGTCAGGTATATATTACTGTAGATATAGACTGTACGGGCTCCTGTCAGGTATATATTATTGTAGATATAGACTGTACGGGCTCCTGTCAGGTATATATTATTGTAGATATAGACTGTGGGGGCTCCTGTCAGGTATATATTACTGTAGCTATAGACTGTACGGGCTCCCGTCAGGTATATATTACTGTAGATATAGACTATGGGCTCCTGTCAGGTATGTAGAATAGACAACAGATGGAAATTATTGGCAATTAGCAAGACACAATAAAAGAGTGGTTATGCAGGTGGGGACCACATACCACATCTCAGTACCAATGCTTTCTGGCTGATGTTTTGGTCGCTTTTGAAAGTTGGTTGTGCTTTTACACTCGTGGTAGCATGAGACAGACTCTACAACCCACAGAAGTGGCTCAGGTAGTGCAGCTCATCCAGGATGGCACATCAATGCAAGCTGTGCTGTGTCTGTCAGCGTAGTGTCCAGAGGTGCTACCAGGAGACAGGCCAGTACACCAGGAGACGTGGAGGGGGCCGTAGGAGGGCAACAACCCAGCAATAGGACCGCTACCTCCGCCTTTGTGCAAGGAGGAACAGGAGGAGCACTGCCAGAGCCTTGCAAAATGACCTCCAGCAGGCCACAAATGTGCATGTGTCTGCACAAACGGTTAGAAACCGACTCCATGGTGATGGTCTGAATGCACGACGTCCACTGATGAGGGTGCGCTTACAGCCAAACACCGTGCAGGACGCTTACCATTTGCCACGGAACTTCAAGATTGGCAAATTCGCTACTGGCACCCTGTGCTCTTCACAGATGAAAGCATGTTCACTGAGCACATGACAGCGTCTGGAGATGCTGTGAAGAGCGATCTGCTGCCTCCAACCTCCTTCAGCATGACCAGTTTGACAGTGGGTCAGTAATGGTGTGGGGTGGCATTTCTTTGGAGGGCCGCACAGACCTCCATGTGCTCGCCAGAGGTAGCCTGACTGCCATTAGGTACCGAGATGAGATCCCCAGACCCCTTGTGAGACCATATGCTGGTGCAGTTGGCCCTGGGTTCCTCCTAATGCAGGACAATGCCAGACCTCATTTGGCTGGACTGTGTCAGCATTTCCTGCAAGCTGAAGGCATTGAAGCCATGGACTGGCCCGCCCGTTCCCCAGACCTGAATCCGATTGAGCAGATTTGGGACATCATGTCTCGCTCCATCCAACGTCACGGTGCACCACAGACTGTCCAGGAGTTGGCGGATGCTTTAGTCAAGGTTTGGGAGGAGATCTGTTGTGAATGGGTTTGAGATGAGTTCTGAGCAGAGGCTCCCTCTGGTGGTTACAAGCGGTACTAGTGAGGATTGTGAGGACTGGGAATCAGGTGTTACTGATTGGTCTTATATAAGGGAGTCATTTTCCCATCAGGGTTGCTGGTGATCAATTGTTCTGGTCTGAATCCTTCTTTCCAGTTTCCCTTGTAGCCTGCTGTGTCGTGTCTGCATCTCCTGCTATCAGATAAGACAATTTCTTATTTTGTGTTTTTGCTATATTTTTGCATTTTGTCCTGCACTTCTGTGGGGGCCTTCAGGGTCCCCTCCGGGGGCTTTTGCCCTCTCAGTTTAGTCCAGCCACTGTGTTTTGTACTTTTGCTTTTTCCAGTTTTTTTTTAGTGGCTGCTGTTTTGTTTTTGTTACACCAGAGAACTAATTTAGGTGGTAGAGGTCGTGTGATCTCAGGTGATTTTGAAATTAGTAGAGTTGGTGTTTTTTCAGGGTTTTCTGAGATTGCAGTAAGTACCCTTCTTATCCTTTTCTATTTAGATAGTTTGGGCCCCAGCGTTTGCTCATACTATTTTCTTTCTGTGTCAGTATTTCCTCTTGTCTAACCGCCATTACATGTTTGGGGGCTTTCTATTATCTTTGGGGTTCTGCTCCGGGGCAGATAGCTTTCCTATTTCTATCTTTAGGTGTAGTTAGTTTCTCAGGCTGTGACGAGGCGTCTAGGACCAACGTAGGAATGCTCCACGGCTGCCTCTAGTTGCGGTGGTTAGTCAGGGTACTGCAATCTCATAGATTCCAACTGCTCTGGTGTATTTCCTTTTTTACCTGCACTCCTCAGCTACCGAAACATAACAGTATCACCGGCCATAAAAATTGTATGGTACTCACAGAAGGGAAAAAATATTTTGAAGGAAGAAAAGTTGTCAGAGATATTTTTCTGTTTGTTGCATTTTTTTTTTTTTTTTTTCCCTCTGTATCTCTGGGTGCTGGGGAGGATCTTTTCTCCCAATGGAGTTTGCACAGTTGTCTGGCCGTGTGGATCAGCTTGCCACTGAGGTTCAGAGTATTGCTGCATATCTTGCTAGGTTGCCTGTTGTGGAACCTAGGATCCCCATGCCAGATTTGTTTTTAGGGGATCGAGCTAAGTTTCAGAATTTCAAAAATAATTGTAAATTGTTTCTTGCCTTAAAATCTAAGTCCTCAGGAAACGCAGCGCAGCAGGTTCAAATTATCATCTCTCTCCTGCGCGGCGATCCTCAGGATTGGGCTTTTTCCCTGATACCTGGGGATCCTGTTTTGAGTGATGTTGATGCATTTTTTCAGGCTTTGGGGTTATTGTACGATGAGCCTAATGTCACTGATCAAGCTGAAAAAGCCTTGTTGGCATTAAATCAGGGGCTTGATGACGCTGAGTTATACTGTCAGAGATTGCGTAGGTGGGCAGTCCTGACCAAGTGGAATGACGACGCTTTGGCGGCCCTTTTCCGGAAGGGTCTGTCGGATAATGTAAAGGATGTTATGGTGGGATTCCCTGTCCCCTCTGGTCTCAATGATTCTATGTCATTAGCGATTCAAATTGACAGACGTTTGCGTGAGCGGAGAAGTATGCGTGGAGTGGTGTTGCCTTGTGAGCCAGCTGCTGAGCCCATGCAGTGTGATGGAGTGGTGTCTGGGGCACAGCGTCATGAGTTTCGAAAGCGCAATGGGTTATGTTTCTACTGTGGTGATGCCTCTCATGCTATTTCAGTCTGCCCTAAGCGGGGAAGACATTTTGCACGCTCAGTTGTCTTGGGTAGTGTTCAGACTAAGTTTTTATTAACTGTCACTCTGATATGCTCTCTGTCCTCATTTTCTGCTCAGGCTTTCGTTGATTCTGGAGCAGCTATTAACCTGATGGATTATGATTTTGCTAAACGTTGTGGGTTTCCCTTGATACCCCTACAGAAGTCTATTCCTTTACTGGGGATCGATTCTACCCCTTTGGCTGAGAATAAACCCCAGTTTTCTACTCAGGTGATAATGAGGGTTGAACCTGATCACCAGGAGTGCTGCAAATTTTTGGTTCTATATAATCTGCATGACATTATAGTGCTGGGTTTCCCTTGGTTACAGTCTCATAATCCTGTTTTGGATTGGAAATCTGTGTCTGTAACCAGTTGGGGCTGCCAATGTGTTAATACCAACACTCCTGTTTTTTCTGCCTCCCCCAGGCTGAGGATGTTCCTGACTTTTTGTTTGATTTTTCTGATGTGTTTAGCGAAAGTAAATCTGCATCCTTACCTCCCCATAGGAGCTATGACTGCGCTATTGAATTAGTGCCAGGTAGTAAATTCCCTAAAGGTCGCCTTTTTAACTTGTCTGTACCTGAACATGACGCCATGCGGTCTTATATCAAGGAATCATTGGAGAAGGGTCATATCAGACCATCCTCTTCACCCTTAGGTGCCGGTTTTTTTCTTTGTGGCCAAAAAAGATGGTTCATTAAGGCCGTGTATTGATTATCGTCTCTTGAACAATATTACTGTGAAATATCAATACCCGTTACCCTTGATTTCTGACCTGTTTTCCAGGGTGAAAAACGCTACTTGGTTTACCAAGCTTGATCTCAGGGGGGCGTATAACCTTATTCGCATTAAGCACGGGGATGAATGGAAGACGGCATTTAACACCCCTGAAGGGCATTTTGAGTACCTTGTGATGCCCTTTGGGCTCACTAATGCTCCTTCCGTCTTCCAGTCCTTCATGAATGACATTTTCAGGGATTTTGTGGACAAGTTTCTGATTGTTTATTTGGATGATATCTTGATTTTTTCTAATGA
Source organism: Oophaga sylvatica (assembly GCA_033576555.1). Classification (NCBI taxonomy): domain Eukaryota; kingdom Metazoa; phylum Chordata; class Amphibia; order Anura; family Dendrobatidae; genus Oophaga; species Oophaga sylvatica. The sequence continues at coordinate 51,871 of JARQOD010001246.1, forward strand.
CTGGGACTCTCATGTGAAACATGTTCGAACTGTATTCCAGATTTTGAGAGAGAATGCTCTGTATGTGAAGGGATCAAAGTGTCTTTTTGGCGTACAGAAGATCTCATTTCTGGGATTCATTTTGTCCCCATCTGTTATTGAAATGGACCCGGTCAAGGTTCAGGCCATCTGTGATTGGGTCCAACCTACTTCATTAAAGGCTCTTCAGAGATTTTTGGGTTTTGCCAATTTTGATCGTAAATTTATTGGTAATTTCTCGGTTATTGTTAAACCATTAACTGATTTGACCAGAAAGGGTTCTGATGTGGTGAATTGGCCTCCTGAGGCAGTCTCTGCGTTTCAGGAACTTAAGCAGAGATTCACTTCTGCTCCTGTTCTACGGCAGCCTGATGTTTCTCTGCCATTTCAGGTGGAGGTTGATGCCTCTGAAATTGGGGCAGGTGCCGTTTTGTCCCAAAAAGATCCAGAGACCTCTAAAAGTAACCCTTGTGCCTTTTTCTCTCGAAAATTTTCTCCTACTGAACGTAATTATGACGTGGGTAATCGGGAGTTATTGGCCATGAAGTGGGCTTTTGAAGAGTGGAGACATTGGCTGGAGGGAGCCAAACATCAGGTTGGTGGTCCTTACGGACCATAAGAATCTGGTCTATCTGGAATCTGCCAAGCGACTCAATCCTAGACAGGCCAGGTGGGCCTTGTTTTTCACACGTTTTAATTTTGTGGTTTCCTTTCTTCCTGGCACTAAGAATGTTAAGGCGGATGCCCTCTCGAGGAGTTTCCTTGCGGACTCTCCTGAGCTATCTGATCCCTCTGTTATTTTGAAGGAGGGTGTAGTTCTTTCCGCCATCTCGCCCAATTTGAGACTTGCTCTGGAGGGGTGTCAGGAGGATAGGCCCGAGCGCTGCCCTGTTGGAAAATTGTTTGTCCCGGACCAATGGAAAAAGAGTGTGATGTCTGAGATTCATTGTTCCGCATTGGCTGGGCATCCCGGAATTTTTGGTACCAGAGACTTGGTTAGTCGGTCCTTTTGGTGGCCTACCTTGTCTCGCGATGTCAGGGAATTTGTGCAGTCCTGCGGGACTTGCTCTCGCTCCAAGCCTTGCTCTCGCTCTAGTGGTTTGTTGATGCCATTGCCTGTGCCCAAGAGACCATGGATCCATATCTCTATGGATTTCATTTCCGATCTTCCTGTTTCTCAGAGAATGACCACCATCTGGGTAATTTGTGATAGGTTTTCCAAAATGATACATCTTGTGCCATTACCTAAGTTGCCTTCCTCCTCTGAATTGGTGCCGTTGTTCCTTCAGCACGTGGTTCGTTTACACGGCATTCCTGAGAACATTGTGTCTGACAGAGGAGTCCAGTTTGTTTCCAGATTTTGGAGGACTTTTTGTTCTAAACTGGGTGTTCAATTGTCTTTCTCCTCGGCATTTCATCCTCAGACCAATGGTCAAACTGAGAGAACAAACCAGACATTGGAGACTTATCTAAGATGCTTTGTGTCTGCTGATCAGGATGACTGGGTCTCTTTTTTTGCCTTTGGCTGAGTTTGCTCTTAATAATAGGGCTAGCTCTGCCACTTTGATGTCTCAGTTTTTCTGTAATTCTGGGTTTCACCCTCGATTTTCTTCAGGACAGACGGAGGCTTCTGTCTGTCCAGGTGTTGACTCTGTTGTTGAGCGTATGCAGCAGATTTGGGACCAGGTAGTGGAGAGGTTGTCCCTCTCTCAGGAGAAGGCCCAGCGGTTTGCTAACCGGCATAGGACTGATGGTCCTCGGTTTAAAGTGGGGGACTTGGTCTGGTTGTCCTCAAAGAATATTCCTATGAGAGTAGCATCTCCTAAATTTAAGCCTAGGTTCATTGGACCTTATAAGATCATGGAGATTATTAATCCTGTTTCTTTTCGTTTGCTTCTTCCAGGGACATTTAAGATCCATAACGTGTTCCACAAGTCCTTGTTGAAGAGGTTTGTTGAGCCAGTGGTTCCTGCTGCTGTGCCTCCTGACCCTGTTTTGGTTGAGGGCAATCTGGAGTATGTGGTTGAGAAAATATTGGATTCTCGTTTTTCTAGACGAAGACTCCAGTATTTGGTTAAATGGAGAGGTTATGGTCAGGAAGACAATTCTTGGGTGTTTGCTTCGGACATCCATGCTAGGAGACTTATCCGTGCGTATCATAGAACTCATCCTGACCGACCTGGTTGCTCAAATGAGGGTTCGGTGACCCCTCCTCAAGGGGGGGGTACTGTTGTGAATGGGTTTGAGATGAGTTCTGAGCAGAGGCTCCCTCTGGTGGTTACAAGCGGTACTAGTGAGGATTGTGAGGACTGGGAATCAGGTGTTACTGATTGGTCTTATATAAGGGAGTCATTTTCCCATCAGGGTTGCCGGTGATCAATTGTTCTGGTCTGAATCCTTCTTTCCAGTTTCCCTTGTAGCCTGCTGTGTCGTGTCTGCATCTCCTGCTATCAGATAAGACAATTTCTTATTTTGTGTTTTTGCTATTTTTTTGCATTTTGTCCTGCACTTCTGTGGGGGCCTTCAGGGTCCCCTCCGGGGGCTTTTGCCCTCTCAGTTTAGTCCAGCCACTGTGTTTTGTACTTTTGCTTTTTCCAGTTTTTTTTTAGTGGCTGCTGTTTTGTTTTTGTTACACCAGAGAACTAATTTAGGTGGTAGAGGTCGTGTGATCTCAGGTGATTTTGAAATTAGTAGAGTTGGTGTTTTTTCAGGGTTTTCTGAGATTGCAGTAAGTACCCTTCCTATCCTTTTCTATTTAGATAGTTTGGGCCCCAGCGTTTGCTCATACTATTTTCTTTCTGTGTCAGTATTTCCTCTTGTCTAACCGCCATTACATGTTTGGGGGCTTTCTATTATCTTTGGGGTTCTGCTCCGGGGCAGATAGCTTTCCTATTTCTATCTTTAGGTGTAGTTAGTTTCTCAGGCTGTGACGAGGCGTCTAGGACCAACGTAGGAACGCTCCACGGCTGCCTCTAGTTGCGGTGGTTAGTCAGGGTACTGCAATCTCATAGATTCCAACTGCTCTGGTGTATTTCCTTTTTTACCTGCACTCCTCAGCTACCGAAACATAACAGAGATCCCTCAGGAGCATGCCCAGGTGTTGTAGGGAGGTCATACAGGCACATAAAGGCCACACACAATACTGCGCATCATTTTTACTTGTTTTATGGACATTACATTCCACTTTAATTTTGTGGGTGACATTATATTATAAAATTTGATTTCCATTGATGATTTTTGTGTGATTTTGTTGTCAGCCCATTCAACTTTGTACAGATCAAGGTATGCAATGAGAATATTTCATTAATTCAGATCTAGGATGTTATTTGACTGTTCCCTTTATTTCTTTGAGTAGTATATATATATTTTTTTTACCAATTCATGGACCACGTTCTGTAAAATCACAGTGACACGTTTGTATATAAAAGACAATAGATATATACACATAGAATACATATATGTTAGTGACACACACAAGTATATGTATTTATATCACTTAGATACAAGAAAAGCCGGCAATTCATCTGCCGTGTACTGTAAAATCACTGCAGGAGCTGACAGAAGAGATGGATTACCTACAGTAAATACAAATAGAATAGGTAGATATATAGATGTCTGTCACAAATACAGTTAGTACAGTGTGTGCAGCTTACTGTACATGTATTTAAGAAACGATTTTTCGGAAAAAACGGCGTGGGCTCCAGCGCAATTTTCGTAACCAACAGAGGGAAAGCCAATGGCTGGGGTCAGATGTTTGGGAAGGGGAAATACCCATGGAGCTTCCCTGGTTAGCTTACATCTGTATACTTAGCCTTTACTGGCTATTAAAATGGGGGACCCATAAAATGACATGGGGTCTCCCAATAATTAATAACCAGCAAAGGTTAAGCAGACAACTGGGGGCTGATATTAATAGCCTAGGAAGGGGCCATGGACACTGCCTTCCCAGGCTAAAAAAATCACCTCTCAGTTGCCCCAGAAAAGGCACATCTCTAAGACAAGCCAATTCTGGCACTTAACCTCGCTCTTCCCACTTAGCCTGTAGCGATGCCAAGTGGGGTGATAGTTGGGGGGGGTTGATGTCACTTTTGTATTGTCAGGTGACATTGTAAGAAAACAGACACCCAGAAAAATTCCTTTAATTGAAAGAATGACACGGACTCCTTTAATATTCTTAATTAAACCATACTTACGACCTCACCTACTCCCACAATGCCTTCGTCATCTGCAAAAGAGGTAAAAAAAGACAAACAATATTCCTCACCTTTCCGCAGAGATGCTTTTAATCCATTTGTCCCAGGAAGGGTCCAGCTCTGCTACATCTAGATGACAGGCTGCACATGATGCAACCATGCAGACTGTCATCCAGTATACACTGAGAACCATGTGCTCAGTGTCTCCCTATGAACTGCAATTCCCTGTCTGAGGGCACCGCGAGCGTGAGAAAGTTCTCATGATCGTGATGCAGTCTGACAGGTCCTGCGAGTTCACAGCCAATGAACTCACTTCACCTTTCTGATATCAATGTGAGCGCCGTGGGAAGATTTTCCACTTCGCTCGTGCCAACGTCACATAGGTAAAGCGAGTTCATTGGCTGTGGACTCGCAGGACCTGTCAGACGGCACCACGAGCAGGAGAACTTTCTCACGCTCACTGTACCCTCAGAGAGGGTATAGCAGTTCATAGGGAGACACTGAGCACAGAGTGCTCAGTGTATTTTTATGACAGGCTGTATGGACGCATCATGCATCCATGTAGCTTGCCATCTAGACAGGGCCGGCTCCAGGTTTTTATGGGCCTCGGGTGAAAGAGTCTCAATGGGCCCCTTTAACACAGACCACGATTCATGATGCACAGATACGGCAGAGAAAAATGGGTATAGTACAGTGCCAAATACTTCACTTCTTACATTACATGACTGATATCTATTGTAAATTCTACAATAGCTCAGAAACCGCCAAATTCTCACAGCGCACAGTACAGACCGGACAGTACAGTCCTCCATACAATATTATGGGCACCACATAGTCTCCCCCTCATTGTCACGCTGTATAGCAGATATATATATGTGATGTCAGTAATCTATATCAAAAGGGCAACATACTATATAACATGCGTATAGATATATGATAACATAGAATTACCTGACAGAATGTCCAGTGGGTCAATACGGAATCCGTTACACGCTGTCTCCGGCTAGAGGGTGACCGGGGTCTATGCTGACCCTAAACTGGGGTCCTAACTAATCCCTCTACCTGCAGGTACTGTTAAAGGTACAGAGGTCCAGGCCACCAGCGTAAACCCTGTCTCCTATCAATCCCTGCCAACTGTAATCTAGTCCTAAGAAGGACCCTGAATACCACCAAAGGGAATGAACCGGTAACGGTTAATGAACAGAAAGACATACAAGAAAGACAAGAAATAAAGTAAATAAAGTCTTACATACAACACACACACAGTAGGAACACCTAAGGTCTCAGAGATAAACTATAAGCTGTAAGAGTAAAAACAACTAAGGAGCTCTTAGCTTAAGTATTCTCAGAACCGATCCAGTCTGCTAGACTACATGAATGCTTTCACCGGCATCTAACAAGCAGACTGGCAGGTATATGAAGGAATCTAATTAGAACATAATCAAAAGCAGCCGGGCGAGGCTGGACCTAGTCTTAGCAAAGAGCTAGGTAAAATTAACTCCCTCATTACCAAACACAAAGAAACAGCAACTCAGCTGTGAGAAGTCAGAGTGTGTAATCGCGACGATCCTCGTGGCGATACACCCATGACAGTACCCCCCCCCTCTACGAGGGGACTCCGGACCCTCAGGGCCAGGTCTGCCCGGGTGAGTTGTGTGAAAGGTCCGAACCAATCGATCTGCGTTAACATCAGACGCAGGGACCCACGTCCTCTCCTCAGGACCATACCCCCTCCAATGAACCAAGTACTGAAGGGATCGGCGACTGAGACGTGAGTCAATGATTTTCGACCCCTGAAATTCCACGTTATCATTGACCACCACTGAAGGAGGAGGTAGAGGTGACGGTATGACTGGTGCCACATACTTTTTAAGTAATGATTTGTGAAACACATTATGAATTTTAAACGTAGGAGGGAGGTCCAGACGAAATGCCACAGGATTAATTATGGAACTGATCCTGTACGGCCCGATGAATCTGGGACCCAACCTCCAGGAGGAAACTTTAAGTTTTATATTCCTGGTAGACAACCAAACCAGATCGTTCACCTTCAGATCTAGACCAGAAACTCTCCCCCTATCAGCCATCCGTTTGTAACGGTTCCCCGTAACCTTCAGTCTTAACCGATCTGGAACTATCAGTCTCCCTGGAAATCCCACAGGGGCGTCCCCCTGAGCCCCCAATACCTCCCCCTCAAGCTCAGAGCATACAGCTGACACTACAACTCCCTCCTGAGGAATAGGAACCGGATCATCCGTCATCCCGGCCCCTGGGAAAGTACGAGATAAGGCATCAGGAAGCAACTTTATTGAGCAGTCATATGCGCGATGAGGAGGTAACTCTTTACACCCCTCCTCTGAGAACATCTCCCCAAAGTCCTCCAGAAAAGGAGACAAAGTCCTAGGCACAACCGCACCGATGACCGTGCTCATGCAGTTATTCCTGCAAAATTCACCCCACTGACTTATCTTTCTGGATTGCCAATCAATCACTGGGTTATGTTTAGCCAACCAAGGAAGTCCCAACACAATAGGAGTAGGTAGACCCTCCAACACACAACAAGACAATTGCTCTTTATGTATTGCCCCTACTCGAAGATCTATGTTATGAACAGCTTGTACCAAGCTACCTTGACCGAGAGGTCTAGAATCAATAGAGACTATAGGGACCGGTTTGGCCAATACACTCAGTTGCATACCATGCACCTGGGCAAACCGAGCGTCCACCAGATTAGCCCCGGACCCACTATCAAGAAAAACAGAAATCCTCTCAGTTCTAGTACCAATCACCACCTCCGCAGGCACGAGAAACTGAGAGGGATTTGGGGACGAAATACACACTCCTAGGTTAACTCCTTTGCTCAAAGAGGCCCGGGATGGACACCCCCCAACAAAATGTCCCTCTCTCCCGCAAAAGAAACACCTTCTAGTCTTGCGGCGCACCGCCGATTCCTTCCTACAAAAAGAGTTCCCTCCCAACTGCATGGGTTCCTCAGAACAGACCAGGGGAACCTCAGTATAAGGGACTTTAGTAGTAGGTGGAGTCATCACGGGAGGCGGAGTTACCTCGCGTCTTCCCCGAATTCGTCTATCAATGCGAATAGCGAGGGCCATAGCAGCCTCCAGTGATGGAGGAGAATCATACTGAGCCAAACACATCTTTTAATTTGTCAGACAACCCTTGACAAAACTGGCTTCTAAGAGCTGGGTCATTCCACTGAGTATCTGTTGCCCATCTACGGAACTCAGAAGAATATTCCTCCGCTGGACGATTTCCTTGCCGTATCTTACGTAACTTTGTTTCAGCAAGGGAAACTCGATCCGGATCATCATATACCAGACCCAGGGCAGTAAAAAATCGATCCACTGACTGGAGATCTGGGGAGCCTGGAGGAATAGAGAACGCCCAAGATTGAGGGTCCCCTTGTAAGAGCGAGATAACAATTCCCACCCTCTGCTCTTCACTCCCAGATGACCGAGGCCGCAGCCGAAAGTACAATTTACATGCCTCCCGGAAAGTAAAAAATTTGTCCCGCCCACCAGTGAACCTGTCCGGGAGAGCAACCTTAGGTTCAGATCTGGTTTGCTCCGGGGGGGACAAAACCTTGGACTTAATGTCTGCAAATTCCATGGACAACCCCTGCAACTGCCGGGCCAGCTGGGCTACTGGATCCATGACAGCTGGGAGAATCTTTAGTATGGGCCAGTGAAAATGTCACGCTGTATAGCAGATATATATATATGTGATGTCAGTAATCTATATCAAAAGGGCAACATACTATATAACATGCGTATAGATATATGATAACATAGAATTACCTGACAGAATGTCCAGTGGGTCAATACGGAATCCGTTACACGCTGTCTCCGGCTAGAGGGTGACCGGGTCTATGCTGACCCTAAACTGGGGTCCTAACTAATCCCTCTACCTGGAGGTACTGTTAAAGGTACAGAGGTCCAGGCCACCAGCGTAAACCCTGTCTCCTATCAATCCCTGCCAACTGTAATCTAGTCCTAAGAAGGACCCTGATTACCACCAAAGGGAATGAACAGGTAACGGTTAATGAACAGAAAGACATACAAGAAAGACAAGAAATAAAGTAAATAAAGTCTTACATACAACACACACACAGTAGGAATACCTAAGGTCTCAGAGATAAACTATAAGCTGTAAGAGTAAAAACAACTAAGGAGCTCTTAGCTTAAGTATTCTCAGAACCGATCCAGTCTGCTAGACTACATGAATGCTTTCACCGGCATCTAACAAGCAGACTGGCAGGTATATGAAGGATGTAGCGCTTCCCACGGCTGTGGGGCGTCGGGACATGGCATAGCTTGCCTAGCTAGCCAATGCTCCCACGCCGCCAGTCCACGACGACGTGAGGCATGGGTCCCAGATGGTAAGAGAATGTGGACTCACTGGACCACGGAGGGAGACCCGGGCCTGCCCGGACTAGGGAAGGGCAGCGACCGGGATCCGTGGCAGCTGAGCATGTGGGCAAGGTGGCGACCTGCAGGACTAGACAACACCGCACAACTTCAGGTAAGAAGAAACATAAAGTTTACTTAAAGAAACAAAGTACATAAACAGAACATAAGACCGGGCTCCCGATTCCGCACATCAGAGAAGGGTACACAACTCAGGATCACAGACGAGTGCTGGAGGACATCACGGGTAGATGCAGTCCAAGGTTATCTGGCACAGGCATACTTGGACGGCCTCTCTCTCAGACCTTAGGCGTAGCACAGGCTCAGCAGGAGAACATCAGACACCGACCTCAGACAGACTTCAGACGATGGCGGGGTCATCACGGGTTGATGAAGTCCAGGATCATCTGGCACGGGCATACTAGTATGGCCTCACTCTCAGGCCTCGGGCGTAGCACAGGCTCAGCAGGAGAACATCAGACACCGGCCCAGGACGAACGTCAGACGATGGCGGGGTCATCACGGGTTGATGAAGTCCAGGGTCATCTGGCACGGGCATACTAGGACGGCCTCTCTCTCAGGCCTCAGGCGTAGCACAGGCTCAGCAGGAGAACATCAGACACCGACCCAGGACAGACGTCATCACAGGGTAGACCAAGGAGGAACCGGCAGGACAGGCAGGTTGTCACGGCAAGTGACCAAGGCAGTCTCTGGGACAGGCAGGTTGTCACGGCTAGTGACCAGGCAGTCTCTGGGACAGGCAGGTTGTCACGGCAAGTGACCAGGCAATCTCTGGGACAGGCAGGTTGTCACGGCTAGTGACCAGGGCAGTCTCTGGGACAGGCAGGTTGTCACGGCAAGTGACCAGGCAGTCTGGGACAGGCAGGTTGTCACGGCTAGTGACCAGGGCAGTCTCTGGGACAGGCAGGTTGTCACGGCTAGTGACCAGGGCAGTCTCTGGGACAGGCAGGTTGTCACGGCAAGTGACCAGGCAGTCTCTGGGACAGGCAGGTTGTCACGGCTAGTGACCAGGGCAGTCTCTGGGACAGGCAGGTTGTCACAACAAGTGACCAGGCAGTCTCTGGGACAGGCAGGTTGTCACGGCTAGTGACCAGGGCAGTCTCTAGACAGGCAGGTTGTCACAGCAAGTGACCAGGCAGTCTCTAGACAGGCAGGTACATACGACCTGATATGGTGGAGCCTCCAGGTAGGCTGCAGTCGGATGGCAGATGATCGCTCCCAGGTGAGCAGGCAAGAGCCGGGATCTCTGCAGATGATGTCCGAACTTCCGGATGGAGCTGCAGTCGGATGGCAGACAGGCAAGCCGACAGGTAACAGGCAGGTAACTGGAATCAGGAGCTGATGGCTGAAACAGAGTTAGACTGCACAGGAACAACCGGGACACGGATTGGATCTCAGGGAGTCAGGAACACAGACAGGAACATGGATTGGATCTCAGGGAGTCAGGAACACGGACAAGAACATCAGGAACACGGATTGGGTCTCAGGGAGTCAGGAACACGGACAGGAACATGGATTGAATCACAGGAACACGGACTGGAACACAGGCCTCGGACTCCGGACATCTGGCACCGATCAGCAGGCTCCGGACATCTGGCAATGATCGGCAGGATCTGGACATCAGGCAGGAAGGATAGGATCCGGACATCTGGAAGTGGTCGTCGGACATCGGACATCAGGCCATGGTCATCAGGCATAGGATCCGGACATCTGGCAGCGACCTGAAAAGGAACCCCAGCGGTCTGGTGCAAGCCCTGCCAGGCTCAACGGGAGCTGGCCGGGGATTGCACAGAGGCTGAGCACAGAGTAACAGAAACTCAGCACACACCGGACTCCTTCTTCCAAGATGAACTCAGGTTATATAGCAAGGATTCACAGTCACTGGCACAGGGTTCTGGACACAGCAGGATTTCAGGAACATAACACAAAGGACACAGTTCAGACAGTCAGGTACAGGATGCGATCCAAGATCAGGGGTTCAGGTAATTAGACACAGCAGGAACAGGCCTGGATATACAGCCTCCAGGAACGGCGATCTGGGTAATCAGCCCCCAGCATAGGCGGAAACACAAGACACAATTCAGACATTCAGGTACCGGGTTTGATCCAGGATCAGGGAACAAGACACAACAGGAACAGGGAATCAGCTCTCCAGAGCTGATCAAATTCAGAGCAGGAGCTGAACACACAACCACATACGGCTAGGTTCAGGGATTCAATGTGAAGCTCTGGCAACGCCCACTAGGGCTGGGGAACTTTATATATGAGCTGCTTCACAGCGATAGGCTGGAGCAGTAATTCTAGTAAACACCCAATCCACATAAAAGCAGGACAGGTGTGGGCCGCGCCCCCTATGCAGAGCCAGACAGCACAACACAGAGGGAACCCAACAATGGCTGCTGCCAACCACGCAGTAAGTCATGCACCACTGCAGAGGACTTCGCAAGCTACGGACGGCCTTCACAGCAAGTCAGGAACCGCACATGCGGGCGGTCATGCAAAGCAGCGGAGCCACTCACGCAAGTACGGGTACGCAGCAGAGCCGGGAACTGAGCAGCATCCATATAGGTAACAGACAACAGTATCCCAGCTGGTTAGGGGGAAAGGAGCAAAAGGGTTAATGCAAAAAACATGCAGAGTAACGCTGGAAAACAAAGTACAGACAATACCAGCGTTACAAAGGAATCTAATTAGAACATAATCAAAAGCAGCCGGGCGAGGCTGGACCTAGTCTTAGCAAAGAGCTAGGTAAAATTAACTCCCTCATTACCAAACACAAAGAAACAGCAACTCAGCTGTGAGAAGTCAGAGTGTGTAATCGCGACGATCCTCGTGGCGATACACCCATGACACTCATCACCCATATAATACCCCATGCAGGATGTCACCCCTCCATCCCCCATATAATGCTCCATACAGAATACTGGACCCAATATAATGCTCCATACAGAATACTGGACCACATAAATTGCTCCATACAGGATACTGGTCCCCATATAATGCTCCATACAAAATATGGAGCTCTTCTCTGCACTGCGCTGCGCTCTGCACTGTTACGGCTCAGGAGAGGCCACATCATCTCCCCATCACCTCCATCAATGCCTTCTCCCCATCATTGCATTCTCCCCATCACCTCCATCAATGCCTTCTCCCCATCATTGCATTCTCCCCATCACCTCCATCATGGCCTTCTTCCCATCAACTCCATCAATGCCTTCTCCCCATCACCTCCATCAATGCCTTCTCCCCATCACCCCCATCATTGCCTTCTCCCCATCACCCCCATCATTGCCTTCTCCCCATCACCTCCATTAATGCCTTCTCCCCATCACCTCCATCTATGCCTTCTCCCCATCACCTCCATCAATGCCTTCTCCCCATCACCCCCCATCATTGCCTTCGCCCCATCACCTCCATCATTGCCCTCTCCTCCACCTACACACACTCAGCAACATTCACCTGTCTGCACATTCTCACACACACACACCACATCTCACCTGTCCGGCATCCTCACCGCAGGCACTCCCGCAGCATCACCGGTGCCCGCGCTCTCTCTCTGCCACAGCCGGCCGCTAAATGATGACATCATCCAGCGGCGCTGCTGTGAGAGGAAGCGCGGGCGCCCTGCAGGAGCCCCCTGGAGCCCGGAGCTGCGGAGGCACGGGGAGAGGTAAGTATTGTGCCAGCTGCCGGGGCCCTGAGCAAGCGGGGGGGCCCAGTGGCAGCGCTGCCACCGCTCTCCTCCGCTAACGGGCGCCGGGTGCCCGACGGCGAGTGGGCCCCCCCGCCTGCTCAGGGCCCCGGCACTTGCCCGGGTATGTCGGGTGCTGACGCCGGCCCTGCATCTAGCTACAGCAGAGCTAAACCTATCGTGGGACAAATGGATTAAAAGCATCTCTGCAGAAAGGTGAGGAATATTGTTCTTTTTCTTTTACCTCTTTTGCAGATGAGGGCATTGGTCGTGAACTCGCAGGACCTCAAACACACTTGATGTGTTAGGGCCCTGCCTCGTAGACCACAGATGATACGGTAGTGACAATTCTAGGTGGGAGATCAGAGTGACAATTCCACTCTGTCGCCCTTAAAAGCCGCATCTGAAAAGAAAAAGGGAAATCATTAATAAAAAAACAAAACCTAAGGTAGAAACCGGCCTGGGCGGAGGCGGAGCCTAGCTGCACATGAGGAAGCTGAGTCTGTGAGCTCCTCTCTTCAACCCAGCCAGCTTTAGCATTGTCACAGCGTATTTCTGCCCAAAATGGGGAAATCAGGAAGAGAAAAGGCTAAAGACTCCACTGGCACCCCAAAACCCCCAAGAAAGATGGGGATTTGGATCATTATCTCCGGAGAAAGCCAGCTTCTGCACCAGTGCTTTCACCTAAGATGGCACCCGGTACCCTCTCTCTGTCTGACGCAGAGGACTTGGATATAGACACTGATGCTTGCTCTGGGCAATCACCCCGCAGGCCGGAGCATTCCAACCAGGTCACCCGCTCTTTCATCCGCCGGATCATTGCTCCAGTGCTACAGGAGCTAGCCAGCATTAAGGCGGAGGTGTCGCATGTGGGACGCCGTGTGGAGGAGCTGGAGCAGGCACACACTTCCTATGTGGAATTCGGCGATGGTATCTGTACTACGCTCCAGGACCACTCCAAGCATCTTAATGCGGCCCTCGGTGCTGCCGAGGACCTTGAGAACAGGAATCGCCGCCGCAATGTGCGAATGAAAGGTATCCCTGAGTCCTATGCCCCCGAGGCCCTGCGCTCTGTGGCACGCACTTTATTCTCTGCATTGCTGGGGGAAGAACCTGCTGAAGCTGTGGTTGTGGAGCGCATCCACCGGGCCCTCAGAGCTCGCCCCAGGGACACTGATCCCCCCAGGGATGTTATTTGTGGTATACTGGACTACAACCATACTGCTGCGCTTCTCACTGCTGCGAGGGAGCAGGGGTCCCCGATGCTAGACGGGCCCCCAGTGGCCTTCTACCAAGACCTGGCCAGTTCTACCCTCCAGAAGCGCCGCTTGTTAAAGCCTCTTCTGACCCACCTGAAGGAACATGACGCCCAGTACAGATGGTTGTTCCCCTTTGGGCTCTTTGTTACACGCCACGACAAGAAAGTTACTATACGTCATCCAGAGGACTTACCTACTTTGTGGAAGGCCTTATCCATCCCTTCACTGCCTGTGCCGTCCTGGCTGCCTGTTCCGGAGTCGTCCATACCACCGATCCAGCCGCGCCCGGACGATTGGCAAGTCACCCGCTCCAAGAACAAGTCGCATCGTCGCTCTCTATCTCTCTATCTGCCCGCGATGACCCGGCTGGAGACTGAGCTGTTACCAGACTGGCTTGCTGCTCTTGTTCTTTCCAGGACATGGTAGACCCGGTGTAATGCCTTTGTTCTGGAGGTCTCCTGCCCTCCTTCTACCTGAAACCTGAGGTTTACATTTTCCACTTTGCAGCCTCCCTGTTGAATTGTTGACTCACTGTGGTTATATCCAACTTATGATTCTGTTCACTCAGGCTCGTATTGTTGCTAGTGCTGACTGCTTTCCTGTGCTCTCTTCACCCTTGTCCCTCTTCCCCTCCCCCTCCTCCATCTTCTCTTCTTTCACCTTTGAAACTCAATGTGATATATAGGTTTCCTATGTGCTTTGTAGATTGCTGTAGTGTGCTGTTCACATGACCTATTGCACTGCACTGCCCTCTCTGATTTTCAGGATCTACCTGTTGTCATTGCTGTTTTTGGACAACAGAGGGCTTTTGTTCCCCTGTGGTCTGTTTTAAAATTACCTGCAATTTTTCAACGTTTCATTATGCTGTTATTTTCTGGTACATTGCTCACTGCTGCCATCTGCAGTTCATTTACAGTTACTACTGTTGTTACACTACACAGCACTTTCTTCTCCTCCCTCTATCTTGCCATTCTCTGCATTCCTTTATCTTTTCCCTCCCCACTCTCCCCTCTCACTGTTCCCTCTTTCCGGCTACCTTTCCCTTCCTCTCCCTTTTCTCTCCGTTCCCTCTTCCACTCATCCTTGGGGGACCTGACTCTACTTCTCATAATCTCCCCCTCACCTTCCACACTAGGGCACCCTTGCCCTTCTCTACTATATCATGGATCCTGATACACAGGACACGGTCCGCCTTACGGTCACAATCTTTTTCTCCCCCATCCTTCCCCTACCCTCCTTACCCCCAGCCTCTCTCCTCCATTACCCTATTCTTCACCTTCTTGGTCCGGGTAGTCGCCCCACCTGTAGCTATATGTGGGTCTGGTCTGCTATCCTCTCCCTTCTCCCCCCTTCACTCTCTCCCACCTCCCCCTTTTTCTCTCCTATACGCTGCCCCTTCTGCTTGCACCTGGGAAGGCATCATCTCCTGCTGTTCTTCTCTTGGTCCCTTCCCTTCTTTTTCTTCCTTACCTTTCTCTCCCCACTCTCCTCCCCATTTTTGGGCAAATACATTTCACTATGACCCAGGTTTTCTTGGGTTCCACAGGCTGGCTGGAGGTTATTGCAGGTGGGCTCTTATGCAACCCTTGCATCGCCTCCACTGCCCCCTCCTCCTTCAGGAGGGGTGCAATGTCTCCCGGCTCCCCTTGTGGATCCGCCTAGTTCACATTTCTCCAAATGTTTACAAGCACCGCTACCTATGGTGCTTTATTTTTTGTCTCTGTTTTGATTTTTTTTGTGTTCTTTCCCTCTTGTGTCCTCCTTGTCACACTCCTCTTTCCTTGGGGTCGCTCTCTGTCCTTGCTACGGTACACCGCTTTATCGCTTCTCTATCCTCCCAGTGCACCTCCATGATGACTCCACGTGATATTGTTATACAATCCTATAATGCTAAGGGTATGAATGCGCCTGCGAAACGTGCTCAGGTTTTGCGACTCCTTAAAAAAGATGGTGTCTCTGTTATTTTTATGCAGGAAACACATTTCCGCCACGATCATGTTCCACAGCTGTCTCGCTCTTCATTCCCAGTGTGGTTCCACAGTTGCAGCGACTCCCACGCGTCGAGAGGGGTGAGTATAGCTTTTTGCCGCAATCTTCATTTTCAGTTGCAAGCGCAGTTGGCAGATACAGATGGTCGATATCTTTTCTTGAAGGGTAAACTGGGAAACACTTTAGTGACTTTTGCTAATATTTATGCGCCCAATGTTCGCACAGTCGACTGGTTACTATCTACTCTACGTCTTTTACAGCAATTTATGTCGGGGCTAGTGGTACTGGGTGGAGACTTTAACCTCACTATGGAGCCTCTCGTGGACTCCTCCACGGGCCGCTCCGCCATCTCTTTTCGGAATCTCAGAAGACTTAAACTGCTATTGGCGGAGCTGTCCTTGGTGGACGCCTGGAGAGTCCTCCATCCTGACACTAAGGATTATACGTTTTATTCTACGCCGCATCGCTCATACCAAAGACATGATTACCTCTTTCTATCCCGACGCCACCTGGGGTGTTATTCTACGGCGGATATTGGATCCATGACAGTATCGGACCATGCGCCTGTATCCTTAACACTGGCCTTACCTGGGGTGGGTGGTCTCGGATACACCTGGCGACTCAATGAGACACTGTTGGACGTTCAAGATAATATAAATGCCATTGAAATACCCCTTCAGGATTTCTTCCATAGAAATTACACTCCAGGCATGCCAATCCCCATCGTCTGGGAAACTCACAAATCTTTTGTCAGGGGTGAATTCATCTCACTGGCCTCTAGACTTAAAAAATCTAGGGAGAAACAAACCTATGCCTTGCTCCTTCAAATTTGCAAATTGGAGTCGCTCCACAAGCGATCTCTGTGCCAACAACACTCTCCGATCTCCTGTCCTTGCGTATGGCCCTTAAATCCCTCCTAAACCTAAAAATTGCGAAAAATTTCTTACACGCGAAACACCGTCTTTATGCTTCAGGTGACAGAGGTGGGAAACTTATGTCCGCCTACATCAAAGAAACGTCTCCGCGTACATTCATCGCTGAGACGAGATGCCCCTCGGGTGCCGCACACACCGAGACGGCGCAAATCGCGCAAGATTTTCATCAATATTACACCGCCTTGTATAACTTACATAACCCCATGTATGAATCTGCCCCCACTGCAGACCCCCATCCTGCTATTGTGGACTTTGTCTCCTCCCTGAACCTCCCTAAATTGAAACCTTCCCATCACGCGGAATTGTTATCTCCAATTGCGGTGGAGGAAGTGGAGGAAGCTTTGAAGTCTACTCCATCGGGAAAATCTCCTGGCCCAGATGGTCTGACAATACTTTACTACAAAAAGTTTAAAGCTACCCTTCTCCCACATCTCACCCGACTTTTTAACGCCTTGATGACTGGCTCCTCCTTTCCTCCCCAATCCCTTTCTGCGGATATAGCTTTAATCCATAAGGAAGACAAAGATCCAGCACAGTGTAGTAGTTATCGGCCAATATCTCTTCTTAACTGTGATTTGAAGCTCTGGGCGAAGGTCCTGGTGAACCGGGTGTCTCACTTGGTTCCCCTCCTGGTGCAGAGCGATCAGACTGGGTTTGTACTGGGTAGGGAGGGGAGGGAAAACTCCACAAAGATCTTACACCTAATCCATGGAGCAGTTTCCCGAAAAACGCCTTTGTTGTTGTTAAGTACTGATGCCGAAAAGGCGTTTGACCGCATAGATTGGTCTTACATGAAGTCGGTCCTACGCCTATTTAATTTTCCCGATCGCTTTATAGACTCCATTTTTACACTTTACACCTCGCCCACTGCCAGGGTCAAGGTGAACAATTCTTTTTCGGCTCCATTCTCTATATCCAATGGAACCCGCCAGGGCTGCCCCTTGTCCCCCAGTCTGTTCGCTCTGTGCCTGGAACCTTTGTTACAGGCTTTTCGTACACACCCAGACATCCGAGGCGCGTCCACGCCTAAAGGCGAGGCCCTCGTGTCCGCATACGCTGATGACATCATGCTTAGTATCACTAACCCGGAGACTGCTATACCCGCTGTGCTGGATCTTTTTCACCATTTTGGTACTCTTTCAAACTTCAAAATCAATTATAATAAATCGGTCGCGTTTGCTATCGGCTTCCCCAGGGACACTCTAACCCGCCTCCAACGAATGTCACCGTTCACCTGGAAGACAGACCATGTAAAATATTTAGGCATTCTTATTCCGAGGGATATTTCTCGCCTCTACGCTCTGAACCACCTACGCCTACTCTCCTCGATTAGGACACAGCTCCAGCGTCTACGAATATCGTTCATGTCTTGGTTGGGCCGAAAAAATTATCTGTCCACATATATAGTCCCAAAATTCCTCTACTTATTCCAGGCAGCTCCTATATTCCTTCCCAATTCCTTTTTTCGTGCCTTACACGTTCTGTTCTCACGGTTCCTATGGAACCAACGTCCGGCTCGTATCGCTTTCTCGACTTTGACTCTGCCCACAGATGCAGGTGGAGTGGGTATGCCCGACCTGAAGAACTATTACTTCGCTTGCCATCTTCGTCGTTGGGTGGAGATAAACAGCTGGAACAAAAGGTCTTTCTTGTCCTCCCTAGAAACGGCTCTTCTTTCGCCTCGGGAGGCACTTGAGTTATGGGGTGTGCATACTCAGATCCCTCGTACACGCGGCTTCTCCCCTCTCCTGAAGGGTTTGCTCCACACATGCCTGAACTGTCTACATCATGACACTATGAGTAAGTTCCCCTCTCCGCTCATGCCTGTACGCTTACTCCCTTTGTTGACCTGCTCGGATGAGGGTTTTTGGACTTTTCAGGATTTGTGGAGCAAACTGGTAACGCCCCTCAATTCCTTTTTTGCTGGAGGCAATGTCCCTTCGGCGGAGGGCCTGTCATCCATCCTCGGACCTACACATGCCAACTTTTTATCGCTAGCACATGTACATCATGTCTGTCAGACCTTTATGGAGCAACATCGTCCCTTGCGGGCTGCCTCCAACTTGGAGCGGCTGTTGCTGGCACAGAGTCCTGTCAAAGGCATGATCTCCACCATTTACAAATGGCTTATGTCTCTTCGCTCTGATACTGAGCCTACTTACCTTGCTGCCTGGGAACGGGAACTGGGGCACCCATTGTCCATACGAGTCGCCAGGTGTATTAAAAGACACGCACTGGGATTTTCTAGGTGCGTTCGCATTAAAGAGAATTCTTATAAACTGATTGCCAGGTGGTACCGAACGCCGTCCTTCCTATTTCGCCATGGCTTGCAGACCTCTGACATCTGCTGGAGATGTGGGGCGGGTTCAGGAATTTATGCTCACATCTGGTGGGATTGTCCCCTCATTGTACCCTTCTGGAATGCGATACGACAAAAAATCAAAGATATCTGCCTTCTGCCTTGTGATTTACCCAGGGACTCAGTCCTTTTTTGGGTGCCGGCGACGGGTTATAACCCCATTAAGCACAAACTGGCGACCTTTATGTTGACGGCTGCCAAACTTCTAGTGCCTAAGCATTGGCTGTCTACTGTGGCGCCTTCTCTGGAGGAGTGGACTGTTGCTGTGGACCATATCAGGGACATGGAGGACCTGTCGGCATGGATCAACCATACCCGGGATAAATTCCAGACCATCTGGTCCCCGTGGATTGCCTTTCGTACCCCTTCGCCTACATAGTGTAAGTGACTCATTGGAGTGCTATTTTTGTATGTAAGATTGTCTGCCACATGGTGTGCTGTGGGCGGAGACCGAGGGTGCCCCCCCTCCCCTTCTTCCTTCCCCTTACCTTTAACCTTCTTCCTTTTTTCTTTGTCCAGTTATTTATTTTTCATTTAGGTTCATTTAATTCCCTTATTTTTCTTTATTTCCCCTTATATTTTCTGTGTCTTCTTGTTTTATTTTGTTCTTAGTTCTTGTTCTTGTAGAATGTTATTGGGGTTCGTTAGTCCAGGAGCCCAATTTGTGTGCCAAATCTCACGCAATACTAGTAGTGATCCTCGATCACGCTGTTTCATTCATATATATTGTGCTCTGTTTTATTGGACATGACCTGATATGATGACGCTTGGCTTATATTATGTGACATGTTTTGTTACTGTTCATACCCTTGATATGTGTTATAAATGTGTGTTAATAAATACATATTCAACAAAAAAAAAAAAAGAAACCGGCCTGGGCGGTCCAGATCTGTGCCGGCCTCCTGACACAAAGCTAAAAAACATTACTGTATATACTCGAGTATAAGCCGACCTGAGTATAAGCCGACCCCCCTAATTTTGCCACAAAAAACTGGGAAAACATCGACTCGAGTATAAGCCTAGAAAATGAGATTATGCCCCACAAGATGCTCCATAGATTGTGCCCCAAAAGCTGCCCATGTATTGTGCCCCCATAGATGCTCCATAGATTGTGCCCCCATAGATGCTCCACAGATTATGCCCCCATAGATGCTCCACAGATTGTGCCCCCATAGATGCTCCACAGATTGTGCCCCCATAGATGCTCCACAGATTGTGCCCCCATAGATGCTCCACAGATTGTGCCTCCATAGATGCTCCATAGATTATACCCCCATAGATGCTCCATAGATTATACCCCCATAGATGCTCCATAGATTATGCCCCCATAGATTATGCCCCCATAGATGCTCCATAGATTATGCCCCCATGGATGCTCCATAGATTATGCCCCATGGATGCTCCACAGATTATGCCCCCACAGATGGTCCACAGATTGTGCCCCCATAGATGCTCCACAGATTGTGCCCCCATAGATGCTCCACAGATTGTGCCTCCATAGATGCTCTACAGATTATGCCCCCATAGATGCTCCACAGATTGTGCCCCCATAGATGCTCCACAGATTGTGCCCCCATAGATGCTCCACAGATTATGCCCCCATAGATGCTCCACAGATTGTGCCCCCATAGATGCTCCACAGATTGTGCCCCCATAGATGCTCCACAGATTGTGCCCCCATAGATGCTCCACAGATTGTTCCCCCATAGATGCTCCATAGATTATGCCCCCATAGATGCTCCATAGATTATGCCCCCATGGATGCTCCATAGATTATGCCCCATGGATGCTCCACAGATTGTTCCCCCATAGATGCTCCACAGATTGTGCCCCCATAGATGCTCCATAGATTATGCCCCCATAGATGCTCCATAGATTATGCCCCCATGGATGCTCCATAGATTATGCCCCATGGATGCTCCACAGATTGTTCCCCCATAGATGCTCCACAGATTGTGCCCCCATAGATGCTCCACAGATTGTGCCTCCATAGATGCTCCATAGATTGTGCCCCCATAGATGCTCCATAGATTATGCCCCCATAGATGCTCCATAGATTATGCCCCCATGGATGCTCCATAGATTATGCCCCATGGATGCTCCACAGATTGTGCCCCCATAGATGCTCCACAGATTGTGCCCCCATAGATGCTCCACAGATTATGCCCCCATAGATGCTCCACAGATTATGCCCCCATAGATGCTCCACAGATTGTGCCCCCATAGATGCTCCACAGATTGTGCCCCCATAGATGCTCCACAGATTGTTCCCCCATAGATGCTCCACAGATTGTGCCCCCATAGATGCTCCATAGATTGTGCCCCCATAGATGCTCCATAGATTATGCCCCC
Organism: Oophaga sylvatica; assembly: GCA_033576555.1. NCBI lineage: Eukaryota > Metazoa > Chordata > Amphibia > Anura > Dendrobatidae > Oophaga > Oophaga sylvatica. The sequence continues at coordinate 73,115 of JARQOD010001246.1, forward strand.
ATAGATGCTCCATAGATTATGCCCCCATGGATGCTCCATAGATTATGCCCCATGGATGCTCCATAGATTATGCCCCCATAGATGCTCCATAGATTGTGCCCCCATAGATGCTCCATAGATTATGCCCCCAAAGATGCTCCATAGATTGTGCCCCCATAGATGCTCCATAGATTATGCCCCCATAGATGCTCCATAGTGTAGGTCCCTTATGCTGCTGCAGCTGCTGCAGCCAAAGAAAAAAAAAAAATGACATACTCGCCTCTCGTCGCTGGGGCCAGGTGCTGGTGTCCTGAGCAGGCGGGGACACCAGCGCGCTATAGGGGACAGGTGCCGGTGTCACCGCTCGCTCAGGGCCCAGCACCTGAGATATTTACCTGTCCACCGCTGAGCACCGCTGTCTTCCCGATCCTCCAGCAGTGAAGCTCAGGCAGAGGGCGCGGCGCGCACAAACTACGTCATCGCGCCCTCTGCCTGAACATTCACAGCTAGAGAGGACGCGAGGACACAGCAGCGAGCAGCGGTGGAACGGAACAGGTGAATATCCCTTATACTCACCCTCCCACCGGCACGGTCTCTGCAGCCCCTGCTCTCTCCCGCGGTCTCCGGCGCCAGTGTTCAGCGGTCACGTGGTACCGCTCATTAAAGTCATGAATATGTGCATATTCATGACTTTAATGAGCGGTACCACCTGACCGCTGAACACAGGCGCCGGAGACCGTGGGAGAAGAGCAGGGGGGCTACAGAGACCGTGCCAGGCGGAGGTGAGTATATAGCACTACTGCGCTCAGCCTCCCCCGCCGACCCCCTGGTATATGACTGGAGTATAAAGCCGAGAGGGGGACTTTAAGCCCTAAAAAATGGGCTGAAAATCTCGGCTTATACTCGAGTATATACGGTAACTTCATGCCAGTTGGTGGTGTACCATCCTGTACGTGGGGGGGGGACCTACATTTTTTTTTTGCATAGCATAAGCAGCATACACCCATGTTTTTTTGTGTGCCCCAGTGAAGCATTAAACCCCTCACACCAACCAGAGGACCACACAGCATAACCTCCACCTCACACCAATCAGTGGACCCCACAGTATAAACCCAACAAAGCACTCACAACGCCCCCTCCCAAGCGTAAATCCCCAGACGCCCCCTTACCCCCCCACTCATCCCCAAGCATAAACCCCCCCATCGGATATCCACCCACCCAAACATTACTCCCATTGGACGCCACCCACTACGCTTCCCAAGCATAAACCCCCGGCATAAACCCCCATCGGACACCCACTCCCCCCAGCATAAACCCCCATCGGACAACCACTCCCCCCAGCATAAACCCCCATCGGACAACCACTTCCCCCAACATAAACCCCCACGAGTCAGCACCTCTACCCCCAGCATAAACCTCACCAGATGGCACCTCTACCCCAACTATAAACCCCTACCAGTCGAGAGTCTACCCCAAAAACAATCCCCCCTTTCAAGTCACAACAGATGCAGACGGGCCCTCCCCGAGCACAAGCCCCCACCAGATACCCCCTCACCCAAGCATCAAGTCCCCAAGCCACTCAGACACCAAAACTGTGCAATAACCCCCCGGGAGCCCAACTAGACCACACAAGCATGCATTAACCCCCCGGGTCCCAACCAGACTCCACAAGCGTGCAATAATCCCCTGGGTCCCAACCAGACTCCACAAGCGTGCATTAACCCCCCAGGGGTCCCAACCAGACCCCACGAATGTGCATTAACCCCACTGGGTCCCAACCAGACCCCACAAGTGTGAATAAACCCCAAGGGAACCCAACCAGACCCCACAAGCATGCATTAAACCCCCTAGGAGCACACACAGACCCCACAAGCGTGCAGTAAACCCCATAGGAGCACACACAGACCCCGCAAGTGTGCAATAAACCCCTAGGAGCACACACAGACCACACAAGCGTGCATTAAACCCCCTAGGAGCACACACAGACCCCACAAGCGTGCATTAAACCCCATAGGAGCACACACAGACCCCACAAGTGTGCAATAAACCCTAGGAGCACACACAGACCCCACAAGCGTGCATTAAACCCCCTAGGGCACACACATACCCCAGGACCGTGAATTAATCCCTAGGAGCACACACAGACCCCACAAGCGTGCATTAAAACCCCTAGGAGCACACACAGACCACACAAGCGTGCATTAAACCCCCTAGGAGCACACACAGACCCCAGGACCGTGCATTAACCCCCTCACATCGCACTACACAGCCCCCAGTATCAGCCCCCAACCCAGTAATGAATAAATCCTCCTCAGTGTCACTGAGGACTCTGACCTCTGATTTCCATCCTGCAGCTACAGATGCCGGCATCAGACTGCTGAAACCAATGTCTAAAGGCGGCTTCTCTTCCTGGCTTTGGCAGAACACGCCCCCTTCTTGGTATGACACGCCACCGGAAACGACGTCACACCAGGAAGGAGCCCATACAGTCTAGCATTTAGCCACAGCATAGCGGCCTCTTCAACCGGCCTCCATCCTATAAATGCTCCAAAACGTCGGAATTAAAGTATAAAGAGGCTCTCAGCAGGCCTGAATTACAGCGGATGCTCCACCACTTCTACAACTACGAGTACCAGCCTAACCCAAAGGGAGTGAGTCAAGCTACATGTTATGTTTCGGTAGCTGAGGAGAAATTGCAAAAAAAAAAAAAGTAATACACCAGAGAGGCTGGAAACTATTGGATTGCAGTACCCTAAACTAACCGCCACACTAGAAGTAGCGTACCTACGTTGATCCTAGACGCCTCGTCACAGCCGGAGAGATAACTACACCTAAAGGCAGAAAGATGAAAGCTATCTGCCCCGGAGCAGAACCCCCAAAGAAATAGGAAGCCCCAAAACATGTAATGGCGGTTAGACAAGAAGAAAATACGGACACAGACAGAAAATAGAATGAGCAATCGCTGGGGCCCAATCTGTCTAGATAGAAAAGTATAGGAAAGAATTCTGACTGCAACCCAAAAAACCCTGACAAAAATACCAACACTTCTGATTAACAAAAACCTGAGATCACACGATCTCTACCACCTAAATCAGATCTCTGGTGTAACACACAGCAATTCAGCAAATAAAAAGTGACAAAGGAACAGAGCAAAAGTGCAAATACAAAACACGGATTTTGGTAAGAACTTACCTGTAAAATCCTTTTCAGCGAAGAAGGAAGGGAGACACAGTCATTACTAGTGGGTAGGCGGAGCCCACATAGAATAAACACACCTCAGATTAAAAAAGTGTTGTCCGGCCCCTCCAGCTATATAGGGCTCCTCCTACTCCAGCTCTCCAGTCGTACCCAAGCTTAAGGAAGAGCAAATATCACCAGCGTAGCAACATAACCCCTTCTGAAGGACTTCAGAGAAAAAACAAGAAGACAGGTTATGCATATAGCCGAAACAACCACACAGTCCAGGTACTACTCACTGAACCTGACCACTGCGATGAGCTGGCAATGCTGGAACAGAGCCTTAGCGCGCCGACCTCAGCCCAGATAATCGCTATCAGAGAAGGGTCACGCCGCATCTGAAAACACAACAACACACTTCTGCCATGGGAGGGAGCTGTGTCTCCCTTCCTTCTTCGCTGAAAAGGATTTTACAGGTAAGTTCTTACCAAAATCCGTGTTTCAGCTGCAGATGAAGGAAGGGAGACACAGTCATTACTAGTGGGACGTCCCAAAGCAGTCCAAAAATAAGGGTGGGCAAAAAACCAAAAGAGGCAGATACCCAACAACCTAGATAAATGCGCAAATAGCGCTAACTATAAGTTCACAAGAACTTTCAAACTACAGCCGCCTGCAGGACCCTACGTCCTAAGGCCGCATCAGCGGAAGCACTAACGTCCACCTTATAAAATGTCGTAAATGTGTGGACGGAACGCCAGGTCGCCGCCCGGCAGAGCTGAGCTGCCGAGGCTCCTTGATGAAAAACCCACGATGAACCCACAGCCCTTGTGGAGTGAGCTGAATCTTAATCGGGCAAGGTTCGCCCTTAAGTCGGTAAGCCTCTAAAATGGCCGACCGAATCCAACGAGCTATAGAATCCTTGGAAGCTCGTTGCCCACGTCGACGACCTGCTGGAATCACAAACAGAGAATCCGACTTCCGAAAGTTTTGAGTAATGGACAAATAGAACTTTAAAGCCCGCATCAAATCCAATGTGTGCAAGGCTCGTTCTTTCGCATTCCTTGGCTCCGGACAGAGCGAGGGCAACACAATATCCTGGTTAACATGAAACTGTGATACTACTTTAGGTAGAAAGTCGCCGCGTGTGCGAAGCACTACGCGATCTGGGAGAAACTCCAGAAAAGGAGGTGAGCAAGAGAGAGCCGCCAACTCAGAAACCCTTCTCAAAGAAGTGATCGTCACTAAGAAGGCAACCTTCCAAGAAAGCAAAGAAAGGCTAACAGAGTCCATAGGCTCAAAAGGCCCATGTTGAAGAGCCTCCAAGACAAGATTGAGCCGCCAGGGAGACACAGGCGCCTTCCGCGGCGGAAACTGACGGGTTACTCCGCGAAAAAAGGAACGTACGTCCCTATGCGAAGCGATAGCCTTCCGAAATAGCAAGGACAGAGCAGAAACTTGCCCCTTCAAAGTGCTAACTGCCAAACCCCTGTCCAGCCCGTACTGCAAAAAGGCCAACAAATTGGGGATGGAAAACTCCTCGGGTTCCTAGAAGAACCCGAACACCAAGAAAAGAAGGCTTCCCAAGTCTTATGATAAATTCTAGTGGTAGCCGGACCTCTGGCAGCTCGCAGAGTGGCAATGACTTCGGCTGAAAAACCTTGACGGGTCAAGATTTTGGTCTCAAGAGCCACGCCGTCAAACGCAGAGACTTCAGGTCCGGGTGATGAATGGGCCCTTGGGTTAACAGGTCCGGGCGAAGAGGGAGTGGAAGAGGAGGCGCTGCCAGAAGTGACACCAGCGTCGAGAACCACGTCCTCCTTGGCCAATCTGGGGCTATCAATATAGCCGGGACTCTCTCCAGTCTGATCCGACGCAAAACCAGAGGAAGTAAGGATATCGGCGGGAACACATAAATTAGCTCGAAATGGTCCCAAGGAGCCACCAGAGCATCCACCGCCACAGCCTTCGAGTCCTTGTACCTGGACATGAATGTCGGTAATTTGGCATTGAGCCTGGATGCCATCACATCCACTTGGGGAGTTCCCCAACGGGAGCACAGCAGCGCAAAAATTTCCGGATGAAGACTCCATTCTCCGGGATCCATCTTTTTGCGACTCAGGAAGTCCGCTGTAATATTCTGAACTCCTGGAATGTGAATCGCAGAGATGGCTGGCACCCTGGCCTCGGCCCATACCAGGATTCGAGACACTTCCATCATGAGCCTGAAGCTCCTCGTTCCACCTTGATGGTTGATATACGCGACCGCCGTCGCGTTGTCTGTCTGCACTCGGACTGGTAGACCGCTTAAAGGGACCGTCCAGTGTTGGAGGCAAAGGAAAATTGCCCTCAATTCCAGGATGTTGATCGGCAGGACAGACTCTTCCAATGACCATACCCCCGAATCCAAAGACCGTTCCAGACGCCCCCCCAGCCCGTCAGGCTGGCATCGGTGGTTATGATCGACCACCTTGGAGGAAGGAAGGACTTCCCCAGGGATAACGCTTCCGGACGTAACCACCATTCTAGCGACTCTCTCACCCTGTGGGAGATGATGACACTGCAATCCAGTGAAAACCGTGATCGATCCCAACGGTTCAAGATGAGCATTTGGAGAGCCCTGTGTAACGGGTCTGGGAGGCGGAACCTCTGAGCTTTATTATACAAGGAGGCTTTCCTTGTAAAGGAGCGGGTGGCGCCCGGGGAGACGGACAGGAAGTCACTGCAAGTGACGGGGCAGTCTCTGGACAGACAGGTGGGAGGTCACGGCAAGTGACCGGGGCAGTCTCTGGATAGACAGGCGGGTAGTCACGGCAAGTGACCGGGGCAGTCTCTGGGTAGACAGGCCGGTAGTCACGGCAAGTGACCGGGGCAGTCTCTGGATAAACAGGCGGGTAGTCACGGCAAGTGACCGGGGCAGTCTCTGGGTAGACAGGCGGGTAGTCACGGCAAGTGACCGGGGCAGTCTCTGGGTAGACAGGCAGGTAGTCACGGCAAGTGACCGGGGCAGTCTCTGGATAAACAGGCAGGCAAGGGGCCGGGGCAGTCTCTGAATGGACAGGTATATTTCGACCTGAGACGGTGGAGCCTCCCGGTAGGCTAGCAGGCAGATGACAGATGAGCGCCCCCAAGTGAGCAGGTGAGAGTCTCTGGAATAGCCGATGGACACCGCGGGTGATGGCCGAACCTCCAGGTAGGCTTGCAGGCAGATGGCAGATGAGCGCCCCCAAGTGAGCAGGCGAGAGTCTCTGGAACAGCCGATGGACACCGCAGGTGATGGCCGAACCTCCAGGTAGGCTTGCAGGCAGATGGCAGATGAGCGCCCCCAAGTGAGCAGGTGAGAGTCTCTGGAATTGCCGATGGTCACCGCATGTGACGGCCGAACCTCCAGGCAGGCTTGCGGGCAGGTAGCAGACAGCAAACTGGCAGGAAACAGGCAGGTAACTGGTAACGGACCCTGAGGGCTGAAGCAGAGTAAACAGTGCAACAACATTGCTCGGGCACCTCCATTAAGGAGGAGGTACTTTCTATAGGGTGGAGTCCTCCGGCATTGGCCGGGGACCTTTTTGAAAGATGCGCGTGGCCCCTTTAAGAGCGGGGGCGTGCACGCGCGCGCGCCCTAAGCCCAGTGGCAGGGAAGGAGCGCGCAGCCCCAGCAGGGCGGAAGGAGGACGCTGTGTGAGGGTAAGGGGAGCGACGTCCCTGCCTGGCAGAGGACGCTGGCGCAGGGGAACAGCGTCCCTGCCTGGCAGAGGACGCCGGCGCTACAGTACCCCCCCCTTTAGGCCCCCCTTTTTTAGGCCAGAAAGAAATTTAGCTAAGATGAGAGGGGCATGGATGTTCTCCTGAGGCTCCCACGTTCTCTCCTCAGGACCAAACCCCTTCCAATCCACCAGAAAATAGGTCTTTCTTCCTACCCTTTTGGTGGCCAGAATGTTCTCTACCTCAAATTCGTCTTCAGCAGACACTGGAGCAGGAGGTGTACCTGTAGACTTGACAAAAGAGTTAAGTACCACCGGTTTGAGGAGAGATACATGGAAGGAGTTAGGAATCCGCAAATTGGCCGGGAGTTTCAATTTATAGGACACCGGGTTGATCTGACTGATGATCTCAAAAGGACCGATGAACCGAGGGCCTAACTTGTAGGAAGGAATCTTGAGCCGGACATACTTGGACGAAAGCCAGACCTTATCCCCCGGACGGAATTGAGGAGGATCCAGACGTTTTTTGTCAGCATGTTTCTTCATGCGCTCGGATGACAGAATGAGTGCGGACCGGGTACTCTCCCATATGGAGGAAAATTCGTTAACCAGAGATTCCGCAGCTGGATTGTCCACAGAGATGGAGACAGGAACAGGGATCCGAGGGTGTTGACCGAAGACTACAAAAAACGGAGATTTGGAGGAAGATTCGCTCTCGTGATTGTTGTAAGAGAATTCGGCCCAAGGCAGGAGATCCACCCAGTCAGAATGGTGGGCATTAACGAAGTGTCGGAGATAACTGGTCAGATTCTGATTGATTCGCTCGACTTGTCCATTGGACTGTGGGTGGTAAGCGGAGGAGAAATCCAAGGTGACGTCTAGCAACTTACAAGTGGCTCTCCAGAAATGTGAGGTGAACTGTACCCCACGATCCGACACAATGTGACGAGGCAGACCATGAAGACGGAAGATGTGGCGGATAAAGTCTTTAGCCAACTCGGGTGCAGACGGAAGCCCTGCAGGGGAATGAAGTGAGCCATCTTGGAAAATCGGTCAACGACCACCCAAATGACCGTACAACCGGCAGAGACGGGCAGATCTGTTATGAAGTCCATGGCTATATGCTGCCAGGGGGCAGCGGGTACAGGAAGCGGAAGAAGACGGCCGGCAGGCAGGTGTCTTGGAACTTTGTTGCGGGCACAGGAGACACAGGCAGAAACAAAGTCTATTACGTCCTTGTGCAGGGTAGGCCACCAGTAATGCCGAGTAATGAGCTGGAGGGTCTTTTTCTGACCAGCGTGGCCAGCTAGTTTAGACGAATGACCCCAGTGTAGGATTCTCTCCCGATCGGTTACCGATACGAACGTCTTACCAGGAGGGAGACGATTTAAACTCACGGGAGCCACCTGCATCACTCTGGCGGGATCGATGATATGTTTAGGTTCCTCCTCGAGATCCGACACCAGGAAGGACCGGGACAAGGCGTCCACCTTGATGTTCTTGTCGGCCGGGCGAAAATGTAAGAGAAAATCAAAGCGGGCAAAAAACAAGGACCACCGGGCTTGGCGAGGGTTAAGTCTCTGGGCATGCTGGAGGTAAGCCAGATTTTTGTGGTCAGTGTAAATGATTACCGGATGAAGAGCCCCCTCGAGTAGGTAACGCCACTCCTCCAATGCCAGCTTGATGGCCAATAACTCTCGGTCTCCTATGGAGTAATTGCGCTCTGAAGAGGAAAGAGTTTGGAGAAGAAGCCGCAAGATACCATCCTCCCGGATGAAGATTTTTGAGTAAGTATCGCTCCGGCTCCAGAAGAGGAAGCGTCCACCTCCAGGAAGAACTGCTTGTTGCCGTCCGGGCGATGCAGCACTGGAGCGGAAGAGAAGGCCTGTTTTAAAGAAAGAAAGGCCTCCTCTGCTTCGGGCGTCCACTGTTTGGGATTAGCATCCTTGCAGGTGAGCGCGGAGATTGGAGCCGTCCGGGAAGAGAAGTGCGGTATGAAAAGGCGGTAATAATTGGCGAATCCCAGGAACCGCTGAATGGCCTTCAACCCCTCCGGTCGGGGCCATTTCTCAATGGCAGACAGTTTCTCCGGATCCATTCGTAGGCCTGTCTGAGAAATGATGTAGCCCAAAAACGGAAGCGAGGTCTGCTCAAAGAGGCACTTCTCATATTTGGCGAAGAGGTGATTCTGCCTGAGCCTGAGCAGAACCTGACGAACATCCCTCCGGTGAGACTGGAGATCCGGAGAGAAGACCAAGATGTCGTCTAGGTACACCACAACGCAGGAGTAGAGAAGGTCCCGGAAGATGTCATTGACCAACTCCTGAAAGACTGCTGGAGCATTACAGAGACCAAAGGGCATCACCAAATACTCGTAGTGGCCGTCCCGGGTGTTGAATGCCGTCTTCCATTCATCTCCCCGACGGATACGGACTAGGTTATATGCCCCACGAAGATCCAGTTTGGTGAAGATTCTAGCCCCCCTCAGACGATCAAACAATTCTGGAATGAGCGGAAGAGGGTACTTATTCTTCACCGTGATCAAATTTAGGCCTCTGTAGTCAATACAGGGACGGAGAGAGCCGTCTTTCTTTTTTACGAAGAAGAAACCTGCTCCCGCTGGGGAGGTGGATTTCCGGATAAATCCCTTGGCCAAATTCTCCTCGATATATTCGGACATCGACCTGGTCTTAGCAGCGGACAATGGGTAAATACGCCCACGGGGAGGCGTAGTACCGGGTAGCAGGTCGATCGGGCAATCATACGGTCTGTGAGGGGGTAATGTCTCTGCTTCCTTTTTATTAAAGACATCAGCGAATGACCAATATGGAATCGGGAGCCCTGGTAGATTAGTTGGTGTAGGAGAAGGATGGACGGGATGAACAGGAACCAAACACGTTTTATGACAGTCCTGTCCCCAGCGAAGGATCTCTCCAGTCTGCCAGTCGAGCACGGGTGCATGCTTTTGGAGCCAAGGCAGACCTAGTAAGAAAGCGTGAGAGAGTCCAGGCAGAACATGAAATGAGATGCTCTCAGAATGCAACATTCCCACCTGCAGGGTTATGGCTTCAGTGATAAGTTGGATGGGACGTGGTAGGAGACCCCCATCCACAGCAGCAACAGATACTGGTTCAACCAAAGGTTTGGTAGGAATGCGATATTTTTCTACTAGAGCCTGTGAAACAAGATTCCCGGCTGCTCCAGAATCAAGTTGGGCTAGTTCGAAATAACGGTTCTCACCGAGGAGAATTGAGACTGACAGCAGCAGAGATGAAGAGGATTTATTTTTGTCTAGGTGGACCTCTCCGAGCGAACCTAGACACAGGCGTTTCCCGACCTCTCTGGGCAGGTATGGATCCGGTGCTCCTTACTGCCACAGTAGAAGCAACTCCCCTCGGCATGACGTAAGTCCTGACGGGCTTTGACCATCTTGGTCTGGTCGACTTGCATAGGCTCAGAAGAGTGTACCTGAGGAGAAACGGAAGGAGTTACAGGTCTCTGAAAAGAAGGAGCTAGACGAGGAAACCTTCTCTCACGGGTGACCTCTTTAGCGCGCTCCTGGAACCGTAGATCAATTCGATTGGCAAGAGTTATTAGGTCACCGAGAGAGGTTGGAATGTCCCGACCGGCAAGTTCATCTTTAATACGGCCGGACAGACCCTCCCAGAAGACAGATATCAGAGCGTCATTATCCCAAGCCAGCTCCGAGTAAAGGGTACGGAACCGTATGGCATATTGACCCACTGAGACTTCCCTGACGGAGACGCAGCAGAGATGATGCAGAGGAGGTCTTCCGTCCGGGTTCGTCGAATACCTTCCGGAAGGCTGAGAGAAAAGCAGACAGGTCAGACACCAGAGGATCTTCTCTCTCCCAAAGAGGATTTAGCCAGGCCAGGGCAATTTTGGCCCGGTCGGAGTTAAACTGGTGTGCCAGGAGTTCAAAATGCAGGGTGCACTGGTTAATGAAACCCCGAGCCAGAGCAGGGTCGCCTCCAAACCGAGGAGGAGCTGAAAGTCGAGGTCCAGGAACGGAAACCACAGAATTGGTAAGCAGCGGAACTGCCGGATTGCGAGTCATGGCGCCCGCGGTGGTTGCTGGTGAAGTAGTCAGGGTGTCCAGGCGGGAATTAACATTCCGCAGGTGACCCAGAATGGACTCTTGTTGAGACCTCTGACGAGACAGTTCATGACACAGGTCAGAGAGCGAGGGAGTTTGGGTGCCACCGGGTTCCATGGCCCGAGCAAACTGTAACGGGTCTGGGAGGCGGAACCTCTGAGCTTTATTATACAAGGAGGCTTTCCTTGTAAAGGAGCGGGTGGCGCCCGGGAGACGGACAGGAAGTCACTGCAAGTGACGGGGCAGTCTCTGGACAGACAGGTGGGAGGTCACGGCAAGTGACCGGGGCAGTCTCTGGATAGACAGGCGGGTAGTCACGGCAAGTGACCGGGGCAGTCCTGGGTAGACAGGCAGGTAGTCACGGCAAGTGACCGGGGCAGTCTCTGGATAAACAGGCGGGTAGTCACGGCAAGTGACCGGGGCAGTCTCTGGGTAGACAGGCGGGTAGTCACGGCAAGTGACCGGGGCAGTCTCTGGGTAGACAGGCAGGTAGTCACGGCAAGTGACCGGGGCAGTCTCTGGATAAACAGGCAGGCAAGGGGCCGGGGCAGTCTCTGAATGGACAGGTATATACGACCTGAGACGGTGGAGCCTCCCGGTAGGCTAGCAGGCAGATGACAGATGACGCCCCCAAGTGAGCAGGCGAGAGTCTCTGGAATAGCCGATGGACACCGCGGGTGATGGCCGAACCTCCAGGTAGGCTTGCAGGCAGATGGCAGATGAGCGCCCCCAAGTGAGCAGGCGAGAGTCTCTGGAACAGCCGATGGACACCGCAGGTGATGGCCGAACCTCCAGGTAGGCTTGCAGGCAGATGGCAGATGAGCGCCCCCAAGTGAGCAGGCGAGAGTCTCTGGAATTGCCGATGGTCACCGCATGTGACGGCCGAACCTCCAGGCAGGCTTGCGGGCAGGTAGCAGACAGCAAACTGGCAGGAAACAGGCAGGTAACTGGTAACGGACCCTGAGGGCTGAAGCAGAGTAAACAGTGCAACAACAACATTGCTCGGGCACCTCCATTAAGGAAGAGGTACTTTATATAGGGTGGAGTCCTCCGGCATTGGCCGGGGACCTTTTTGAAAGATGCGCGCGGCCCCTTTAAGAGCGGGGGCGTGCACGCGCGCACGCCCTAAGCCCAGTGGCAGGGAAGGAGCGCGCAGCCCCAGCAGGGCGGAAGGAGGACGCTGTGTGAGGGTAAGGGGAGCGACGTCCCTGCCTGGCAGAGGACGCTGGCGCAGGGGAACAGCGTCCCTGCCTGGCAGAGGACGCCGGCGCTACACCCTGGAATGAAATTGGGCAAACGGAATTGCTTCCATTGATGCCACCATCAAACCAGAAGGCGCATACACCTTCGAAGGGACATTGCTGTTGCAGACTTCATACCCTGCACATGATGAAGAAGACTCGCTTGCTTGTCTAAGGGCAGAGACACCACTGCTCGTACCGTGTCGAACTGCATTCCCAAAAACAGGATTGACTGCGACGGTTCCAGGGATGACTTCTCCCAATTGATCAGCCACCCGAAGTCCTCCAGGAGCTGAAGGGATAAATCGCGAGCCGTCACCGCCTCCTCCTTTGAGGACGCCACAATCAAAAGGTCGTCCAGATAGGGAAGAATCGTAATCCCCTGTCTTCGCAGAATCGCCATGAGAGGAGCCAGAATTTTTGTAAAAACTCTGGGTGCTGAGGCCAGACCGAATGGCAGGGCCACAAACTGGTAATGGTCCTGACCTATGGCAAAACGCAGGAAGCGTTGGTGGGCCCTTCCGATGGGGCATGCAAATAAGCGTCGCGAATGTCGATTGACACCAAAAAATCGTTCTGTGACAAGGCCGCCACAACGGAGCGAAGTGATTCCATGCGGAATTTTTGGGTGCGGACATGCCGATTTAATCTTTTGAGATCCAGAATGGGACGAAATTTGTCCTCCTTTTTGGGGACTACAAAGAGGTTGGAATAAAAACCTCTTCCTTGGTCCTCCGTTGGAACTGGTACCACCACACCCTTCTGTAGAAGGGAATCGACCTCCCGTAGTAGAGCGGCAATCAGCCCGGGCTCTGACGGAATGCGGGATAGACAAAAACTGTCTGGGGGTCGAGAAAGAAACTCTATGAAGTAGCCTGCCGACACGACCCGCGTCACCCAGGTGTCCGACACGCGGGAAGCCCAAGTCGGCTTGAATTGGAGCAGGCGACCTCCCACTCGAGAGCCCTCGAGTGAGACCCTTGCGTCAGTCCGCTTTAGCGGGTTTTTGTCAGCTTCCCGCTTGTCTTGGCGGAAGCTCTGTTTCCAGGGAGTGCGAGATTTCTGAGCGCTCTTTTTTCCCGAAAAAGAGGGACGACCCGATCCCCAAGAGGGCTGACCAAACCGTCCCCTGGACCGAAAGGACCGCCGACTACCACCGGCACTAGGCCTGCCAGACGCAGAAGCCACAGCTCTTCGTTGCGGTAAAGCCGTTTCTTTTGCCTTTGCTTTGGCAATCAGCTCCGTGAGGCCAGATCCAAATAGCTGACCACCTTTGTAAGCTAAAGAAAGCAAACCCTGCTTGGAAACCGCGTCTCCGGTCCACTGTCTAAGCCACAGAGCTCTCCTGACTGTGATCGCCGAGGATTGTGCCCTGGACAGCATGGAGGCAGTATCCAAACCTGCATCACTGCCATATCGAGCTGCATCCTCCAATGACTTGAAAAGCCCCTCTACCTCGGATAGTGGGGACCCATCTTGCCACGCCGTCCGTAGACGGTCTAACCAGCTCAAGGAGGCTTTACAAGCACACATGGATCCTAGCACAGCTCTGAATCCATGACCCGCGGCCTCGTAGATGGATTTCGCCGCCATCTCCGTTTTTCTGTCCAGCGGATCCTGCAGACTCGCCTTCCCTTTAACAGGAAGTAATGAGGATTTGCTAAGCTGGGATAAAGGGACATCCACTTCAGGAGAAGGAATCCAATTAGCAATCAACTCCGTAGTATACGGATACAGCGTCTCAAAAAAACGTGTCCCCTGAAAACGTTTATCTGGACACAGGCGTTCCTTCTCCACTGCCTCATTAAGCTCATCCAGAGATGGTAAGGCTGATCGCGACCTATGCGGCTCCTGAAACATCCGGGCCGACTTATCAGGACGTCTAGTTACCTCCTCCGGTAACTGTAACGCCTCCCTCATGGCTCCAATAAAAGCCTCTGTACGGCTCAAAAGAGAGGCAGATTGTCCCTGCCGATCCTCCTCTTTATCCGAACCGGATATCTCACCATCCGAGCTTGGAGGGGAACCCTCCATATCAGAAATCTCTGAGTCGCTACGCGAAAAAGATGGCACCGGCCTGTGTCGCTTCCTGCCATGAGAGGATCTAGCGGACACCCAATAACCTAGAAGGTCAGACAGGCCATCAATAGAACGAGCGAGGGCATCCATTTTGGCGTCACTGTAACCTCCGACCGTGGCGCTTGACGCCGTCGAGGTCTGCGTGTCAGATACACGAGGCTGATCCTGTAGCGGATCTGGGAGACGGTCCGCTCCTGGACCCTGATCCGACATGCCCTCACACAGTATATGGCAGGTAAAAACCTGTCAGCACCAGAACAGTGTGGATTTCAAAGGCAAAATGAACGCTGAAGGGTTAAGCTTCTTAAATAGAGAGCTACCCCAGCTTTTGTCTCCCAATAAAGGGTTAACCACCAAAGAATGGGTTAATGTTGCAGACTCTCCACAACCCTTATTTAACCCCTCTCTGACATTAGACGTACTATCCCGTCCATAAAACCCGTGCCATTCTGCCCATGGACGGGATAGTACGTCATAGGCGATCAGCTGCGCTCCTGAGGGGAGCGCAGCTAATCGCCGCCGGGTGTCAGCTGATTATCACAGCTGACACCGTGACTGTGTGTCAGGAGCGGTCACGGACCGCTCCCGGCACATTAACCCCTAGCACACCGCGATCAAACATGATCGCGGTGTACTGGGGGCACAGGGGAGGATCGCGCAGGGTGGGGGCTCCCTGCGCGCCCCCCTGAGACCCTCAGACCAGCGATGTGATCGTGCTGTTCTGAGGGCTTCCTCCCTCCCAGGACCCGGATCCAAGATGGCGCCGGGGTCCTGGAGGGAGGCGGCTTCCTCAGTGCCTGCTGAGAGCAGGCACTGAGAAGCCTGCTGCACTGCCTGAGCGATCGCTGGTGTGACAGTGTGCTGTGCACACTGTCACACCAGCGATTTGATAAAATACAGTGATGTCCCACCCTGGGACAAAGTAAAAAAGTTAAAAAAATAAAAATAAACATGTTATAAAAAAAAATCCAAAATAAATAAAAAAAAAAATTCCCCAATAAATTCATTTCTTCCTGTAAATAAAAAAACCAAAACAATAAAAGTACACATATTTGGTATCGCTGCGTCCGTAACGACCCCCCCTATAAAACTGTCCCACTAGTTAACCCCTTTAGTGAACCCCTTAAAAAAAAAAAAAAAAAAGAAGCAAAAAATCAATGCTTTATCATCATACCGCCGAACAAAAAGTGGAATAACGCGCGATCAAAAAGACCGATATAAATAACATGGTACCGCTGAAAACGTCATCTTGTCCCGCAAAAAACGAGCCGCCATACAGCATCATCAGCGAAAAAATAAAAAAGTTATAGCTCGCAGAATAAAGCGATGCAAAAATAATTATTTTTTATATAAAATTGTTTTTATTCTATAAAAGCACCAAAACATAAAAAAATGATATAAATGAGGTATCGCCTTAATCGTACTGACCCGAAGAATAAAACTGCTTTATCAATTTTACCACACGCGGAACAATAAAAACGCCCCCCCCAAAAGAAATTCATGAATTGCTGATTTTTGTTCATTCTAACCTCTCAAAAATCGAAATAAAAAGCGATCAAAAAATGTCACCTGCTCAAAAATGGTACAAATAAAAACGTCAACTCGTACCGCAAAAAATAAGACCTCACATGACTCTGTGGGCCAAAATATGCAAAAATTATAGCTCTCAAAATGTGGCGATGCAAAAAACTATTTTTGCAATAAAAAGCGTCTTTTAGCGTGACAGCTGCCAATCATAAAAACCCGCTATAAATAGTAAATCAAACCCCCCCTTTATCACCCCCTTAGTTAGGGAAAAATAATAAAATTAAAAAAATGTATTTATTTCCATTTTCCCATTAGGGTTAGGGTTGCGGCTAAAGTTAGGGTTAGGGTTGGCGCTAAAGTTAGGATTAGGGTTAGGGTTGGGATTAGGGGTGTGTTAGGGTTAAGTTTGTGGTTAGGGTTGGGACTAGGGTTAGGGGTGTGTTGGGGTTAGGGTTGGAGTTAGAATTGGGGGGTTTCCGCTGTTTAGGCACATCAGGGGCTCTCCAAATGCGACATGACGCCCCCAGACCATTCCATCAAAGTCTGCAATCCAAAACGTCACTACTTCCCTTCCGAGCCCCAACGTGTACCCATACAGTAGTTTTCTCCCACATATTGGGTATCAGCGTACTCAGGACAAATTGGACAACAACTTTTGGGGTCCAATTTCTCCTGTTACCCTTGTGAAAATAAAATATTGGGGGTGAAAAAAATCATTTTTGTAAAAAAAAAAAGATTTTTTTATTTTTACGGCTGTGCGTTATAAACTTCTGTGAAGCACTTTGGGGTTCAAAGTGCTCACCACACATCTAGATAAGTTCCTTGTGGGGTCTATTTGCCAAAATGGGGTCACTTGTGGGGGGTTTCCACTGTTTAGGTGCATCAGGGGCTCTCCAAATGTGACATGACGCCCCCAGACCATTCCATCAAAGTCTGCAATCCAAAACGTCACTACTTCCCTTCCGAGCCCCGACGTGTGCCCATACAGTAGTTTTCTCCCACATATTGGGTATCAGTGTACTCAGGACAAATTGGACAACAACTTTTGGGTTCCAATTTCTTCTGTTACCCTTGTGAAAATAAAATATTGGGGGCGAAAAAATCATTTTTGTAAAAAAAAAAAAAGATTTTTTATTTTACGGCTGTACGTTATAAACTTTAGTGAAACACCTGGAGGTTCAAAGTTCTCACCACACATCTAGATAAGTTCCTTGAGGGGTCTAGTTTCCAAAATGGTGTCATTTATGGGGGTTTCCACTGTTTAGGCAGATCAGGAGCTCTCCAAACACGACATGGCGTCCAGCCAATTCTGCGTTGAAAAAGTCAGACGGCGCTCCTTCCCTTCCAAACTCTGCGATGCACCCAAACAGTGGTTTACCCCACATATGGGGTATCAGCGCACTCAGGACAAATTGCACAATAACTTTTGGAGTCTTGTTACCCTTGGAAAAATAAAAATTGGGGTGAAAAGATCATTTTTGTGGAAAAAATATGATTTTTAAATTTTACGGCTCTACGTTATAAACTTGTGTGAAGCACTTGGGGGTTCAAATTGCTCATCAAAAATCTAGATAAGTTCCTTAGGGGGTCTAGTTTCCCAAATGGGGTCATTTGTGGGGGGTTTCCACTGTTTAGGCACATCAGGGGCTCTCCAAATGCAACATGGCATCCAAACTCAATTCCAGCCAATTTTGGTTGGAAAAAGTCAAATGGTGCTCCTTCCATTCCGAGCTCTGCCGTGCGCCCAAACAGTGGTTCCCCCCACATATGGGGTATCAGAGTACTCAGGACAAATTGTACAACAACTTATGTGGTCCAATTTCTCCTGTTACCCTTGGGAAAATAAAAAATTAGTGACTAAAAGATAATTTTTGTGGGAAAAAAATAGGATTTTTTATTTTCATGCCCGGGCATTATAAACTTGTGTGAAGCACTTGGGGGTTCAAAGTGCTCACCAAAGATCTAGATAAGTTCCTTAGGGGGTCTAGTTTCCAAAATGGGGTCACTTGTGGGGGGTTTCCACTGTTTAGGCTCATCTGGGGCACTGCAAACGGAAAATGACCCCCATTAACGTCTGCATTCCAAAACGTTACTACTTCCTTTCCAAGCCCTGCCGTGCGCCCAAACAGTTTCCCCCCCCACATATGGGGTATCAGCGTACTCAGGACAAATTGGACAACAACTTTTGGGGTCCAATTTCCTTGGGAAAATTCAAAAATTTGGGACTAAAAAATCATTTTTGTGGAAAATTGATTTTTTTTTTTTTTCACACCCAGGCTTTATAAACTTTTGTGAAACACTTGAGGGTTCAAAGTGCTCACAACAGATCTAGATAAGTACCTTAGGGGGTCTAGTTTCCAAAATGGTGTCACTTGTGGGGGGTTTCCACTGTTTAGGCGCATCAGGGGCTCTCCAAACGCGACATGGCATCCAATCTAAATTCCAGCCAATTTTAGTTTGAAAAAGTCGCTCCTTCCCTTACGAGCTCTGCCGTGTGCCCAAACAGTGGTTTTCCCCCACATATGGGTATTGGCGTACTCAGGAGAAATTGCATAACAACCTTATCTGTCCATTTTCTCCTTTTACCCTTGTGAAAATAAAAAAAAAGTTTGTAAAAGATAATTTTTGTGGCTAAAAAGTAAAATATTCATTTTTTCCTTCCACGTTGCTTTAGATACTGTGAAGCACCTGAAGGGTTAATAAACTTCTTGAATGTGGTTTTGAGTATCTTGAGGGTGCAGTTTTTAGAATGGTGTCACTTTTGGGTATTTTTTGCCATATAGACCCCTCAAAGTGACTTCAAATGTGAGGTGGTCCCTAAAAAAATGGCTTTGTAAATTTTGCTGTAAAAATGAGAAATCGCTGGTCAACTTTTAACCCTTATAACTTCCTAACAAAAAAAAATTTTGGTTCCAAAATTGTGCTGATGTAAAGTAGACATGTGGGAAATGTCATTTCTTAACTATTTTGTGTGATATATTTCTCTGTTTTAAGGGAATAAAAATTCAAAGTTTGAAAATTGCAAAATTTTAAAAATTTTCGCCATATTTGCGTTTTTTTCAAAAATAAACTTAAGTTATATCGAAGAAATTTTACCACTAACATGAAGTACAATATGTCAAGAGAAAACATTCTCAGAATCGCGAAGATCCGTTGAAGCGTTCCAGAGTTATAACCTCATAAAGAGACAGTGGTCAGAATTGTAAAAATTGGCCCGGTCATTAACGTGCAAACCACCCTTGGGGGTGAAGGGGTTAATGAAAAGGGTGTGCGAGCCGCAGGTGCCTCTTATGAGGTAACAGCTGCAGGACAGTGTTCAAAAGTATGGCACATTAAACAAGAACGCCAACGAGATCGCTAACATATTGCGCTGAATTGTATATCGCAATACCAAAGTCGCTAAAGAGATCGCTAACCACTTATGCGTCGTCAATGAGATCGCCCACCGTGGAAGCTACTAGCGACATAAAAAACGATCACAAAAGAAAAAACGATCGCAAAACTATGCGTCACTATTGTGATCGCAGCGGGAGCGTTCTGTGTGACAATACCTTGTCCTGCGCTGAGGGGGTCAAGCTTCTGCCCTGACAGGTAGAGGCGACTCACCCAGCTGGCCGTGGTGTAGTGTCTCCTTTCGGTCGGTCGGGGAGAGCGGAGAGTGAGGAGCCCGAGGAGGCCGTCAGTAATGGCCGCCGCGCTAGAGAGATCTAAACCGTAAGAAAAAAGGCAGGACAAGGCGCGCGCTCAGAGCGCTTCCTGCCCGTGAAAAAATGGGAGAGAGCGAGAAGCCACGCCCCCCGCCGGTTTCAAAAAAAGCGCGCGACTCACTCCACTCTCCGTTCCCATGTCCTGCAGGCAATCCACCTGCGGACAAAAGTACACAATCACCAAACATGAATACATGTAGCAGCGGCTGCCGCAGCGGCCGCTGAAGCACTCAAACACATTAAAATGTGGAGTACTCACCCAGCTGAGCGCCACAGGGACCCCTCAGAGATTTGTGGCGCTGCCCGTAGCTTCCCCCCAGGGCGGGGAACGCAGTGACCCCAGAAGCGCGGTTTGCGTCCCCGCCAGGGAAGCAATCCTCATCCCCCAGGGCTGGCAGGGTTCTGCAGGGACCACCTTATAGGGTAATACAGATCCGCCAAGGGAGAGGTGGAGGTCCAGCAGCGCTGAGACCCCTGAGACCTCTAGACCACTTCTGGTGATCCAAGTCTCTGTCCGACTTAAAATAAAAAAATCTTCTGAGGAGCTGCTTCCAGCAGCGACTATCCTCTGTGAACCTCAAATTTTAGACTGGAGAGCTGGAGTAGGAGGAGCCCTATATAGCTGGAGGGGCCGGACAACACTTTTTTAATCTGAGGTGTGTTTATCCTATGTGGGCTCCGCCTACCCACTAGTAATGACTGTGTCTCCCTTCCTTCATCTGCAGCTGAAATGAGCACAATTGCAGCGCCAGACCCCAAAAGGGGACCAGGCTGAAGTCCGCTGCAAGCAGCAAACCAGCAAAGGAAATCCAACCAGAGGAAAAAAAACAGCAAATCACTTATCTGAATGAGAGCAGGAATGCAAGCTGTGCTCCAAGCAAGACCAGGAAGAACAATTGATTACCGGCAAGGCTGAAGGGAGATGAGGTCACTTATATCAGACCATTCAGAGCCAGCTGAAGGCCATTCGGCAATTAGTTCACTACCCTCAGCAACCACCGGAGGGAGCTCCAGCTCAGAATCCGCCTCCAGATTATTCACAACAGTACACCCCCTTGAGGAGGGGTCACTGAACCAGGGCCGATCAGGATGAGCTCGATGATAGGCACGGATAAGTCTCCCAGCATGGATGTCCGAAGCAAACACCCAAGAATTGTCCTCCTGACCATAATCTCTCCACTTAACCAAATACTGGAGTTTCCGTCTAGCAAAACGAGAATCCAATATTTTCTCAACCACATACTCCAAATTGCCCTCAACCAAAACAGGGTCGGGAGGCGCAGCCATAGGAACCACTGGCTCGACAAACTTCTTCAATAAGGACTTGTGGAACACGTTATGGATCTTAAATGTCCCTGGAAGAAGCAAACGGAAGGAAAACCGGATTAATAATTTCCATGATCTTATAGGGTCCAATGAACCTTGGCTTAAATTTTGGAGATGCAACTTTCATAGGGATATTTCTTGAGGACAACCAAACCAAGTCCCCCACTTTAAAACGAGGACCATCAGTCCTATGCCGGTTGGCAAACCGCTGGGCCTTCTCCTGAGAGAGAGACAACCTCTCCACTACCTGGTCCCAAATCTGCTGCATACGCTCCACAATAGAGTCAACCCGCGGACATACAGAAGCCTCCGCCTGTCCTGAAGAAAATCGAGGGTGAAACCCAGAATTGCAGAAAAATGGAGACATCAAGGTGGCAGAGCTAGCCCTATTATTATTATTAAGAGCAAACTCAGCCAAAGGCAAAAAAGAGACCCAGTCATCTTGATCAGCAGACAAAAAACATCTCAAATAAGTCTCCAAGGTCTGGTTTGTTTTCTCGGTTTGTCCATTGGTCTGAGGGTGAAATGCAGAAGAGAAAGATAACTGAACACCAAGTTTAGAACAAAAAGTCCTCCAAAACCCTGGAAACAAACTGTACTCCTCTGTCAGACACAATGTTCTCCGGAATGCCATGTAACCGAACCACGTGCTGAAAGAACAAAGGCACCAATTCGGAGGAGGAAGGCAACTTAGTTAATGGCGCAAGATGTATCATCTTGGAAAACCTATCACAGATTACCCAGATAACGGTCATTCTCTGAGAGACAGGGAGGTCGGAAATAAAATCCATAAAAATATGGGTCCATGGCCTCTTGGGTACAGGTAATGGCATTAACAAACCACTAGAACGAGAGCAAGGCTTGGAACGAGAGCAAGTCCCACAGGACTGCACAAAGTCCCTGACATCACGAGACAAAGTAGGCCACCAAAAGGACCGACTCACCAAGTCTCTGGTACCAAAAATCCCGGGATGACCAGCCAACGCGGAACAGTGAATCTCAGACATCACACTCTTCTTCCACTGGTCTGGGACAAACAATTTCCCAACAGGGCTGCGCTCAGGTTTATCCTCCTGACACCCCTCCAGAGCCAGTCTCAAATTGGGCGAGATGGCGGAAAGAACTACACCCTCTTTCAAAATAACAGCAGGATCAGATAACTCAGGAGAATCCGCAAAGAAACTCCTCGAGAGGGCATCCGCCTTAACATTCTTAGTGCCCAGAAGAAAAGAAACCACAAAATTAAAACGTGTGAAAAACAAGGCCCACCTGGCCTGTCTAGGATTAAGTCGCTTGGCTGATTCAAGATAAACTAGGTTCTTATGGTCCGTGAGGACCACAACCTGATGTTTGGCTCCTTCCAGCCAATGTCTCATCTCTTCAAAGGCCCACTTCATGGCTAATAACTCCCGATTACCTACGTCATAATTACGTTCAGTTGGAGAAAATTTTCGAGAGAAAAAGGCACAAGGGTTACTCTTAGAGGTCTCTGGATCCCTTTGGGACAAAACGGCACCTGCCCCAATCTCAGAGGCATCAACCTCCACCTGAAACGGCAGAGAAAACATCAGGCTGCCGTAGAACAGGAGCAGAAATGAATCTCTGCTTAAGTTCTTGAAACGCAGAAAACTGCCTCAGGAGGCCAATTCACCACATCGGAACCCTTTTTGGTCAAATCAGTCAATGGTTTAACAATACTGGAGAAATTACCAATAAATTTACGATAAAAATTGTCAAAACCCAAAAATCTCTGAAAAGCCTTCAATGAAGTAGGTTGAACCCAATCACAGATGGCCTGAACTTGACCGGGTCCATTTCAATAACAGACGGCGACAAAATGAATCCCAGAAATGAGACCTTCTGTATGCCAAAAAGACACTTTGATCCTTCACATACAGTGCATTCTCTCTCAAAATCTGGAACACAGTCCGAACATGTTTCACATGAGAGTCCCCAGTCGTTGGAAAAATCAAGATATCATCCAAATAAACGATCAGAAATTTATCCACAAAATCCCTGATAATATAATTCATGAAGGATTCGAAGAAGGAAGGGGCATTAGTAAGCCCAAAAGGCATCACTAGGTACTCAAAATGCCCCTCTGGGTTATTAAACGCCGTCTTCCATTCATCCCCGTGCTTAATGCGAATAAGGTTATATGCCCCCCTGAGGTCAAGCTTGGTAAACCAACTAGCACTTTTCACTCTGGAAAATAGGTCAGAAATCAAGGGTAACGGATATTGATATTTAACAGTGATCTTATTCAGGAGGCGATAATCAATACACGGCCTCAATGAACCATCCTTTTTGGCCACAAAGAAAAAACCGGCGCCCAAGGGTGAAGAGGATGGTCTGATATGACCCTTCTCCAATGACTCATTGATATAAGATCGCATAGCATCGTGTTCAGGTACAGATAAATTAAAAAGGCGACCTTTAGGAAATTTACCACCAGGCACTAACTCAATAGCGCAATCATAGCTCCTGTGAGGAGGTAAGGATGCAGACTTACTTTCACTAAACACATTAGAAAAATTAGTCAAATAGTCAGGGACATCCTGAGACTGGGGAGAGGCAGAAAAAACAGGAGTGTCAGTATTAACACATTGGCAGCCCCAACTGGTCACAGATACAGATTTCCAATCCAAAACAGGATTATGAGTCTGTAACCAAGGGAAACCCAGTACAATAATGTCATGCAGATTATGCAATACCAGAAATTTGCAAGTCTCCTGATGATCTGGTTCAACCCTCATTATCACCTGAGTAGAAAACTGAGGGTTATTCTCTGCCAAAGGGGTAGAATCAATGCCAGTAAAGGAATAGACTTCCGCAGGGGTATCATGGGAAACCCACAACTTTTGGCAAAGTCAAAATCCATCAGGTTAATAGCTGCTCCTGAATCAACAAAAGCCTGAGCCAAAAATGTGGACAGGGAGCAAATCAGGGTAACAGTCAACAGAAATTTAGTCTGAACACTACCCAAGACAACTGAGCGTGCAAAACGTCTTCCTCGCTTAGGGCAGACGGAAATAGCATGGGAAGCGTCACCACAGTAGAAACATAACCCATTGCGCTTAGGAAACTCATGACGCTGAGCCCCAGAAGTCACTCCATCACACTGCATGGGCTCAGGAGCTGGCTCACAAGGCAACACCATCTCACGCATACCTCTGCGCTCACGCAAACGTCTGTCAATTTGAATAGCCAAAGACATAGAATCATTGAGACCAGAGGGAACAGTGAATCCCACCATAACGTCCTTTACATTTTCGGACAGACCCTTCCGAAAAAGGGCTGCCAAAGCATAATCATTCCATTTGGTCAGGAGTGCCCACTTTCGAAATTTCTTACAGTACAGCTCAGCGTCTTCACGACCCTGATTTAATGCCAACAAGGTATTTTCAGCTTGATCAGTGACATTAGGTTCATCGTACAATAGCCCCAAAGCCTGAAAAATACATCAACATCATTCAAAACAGGATCCCCAGGTGTCAGGGAAAAAGCCCAATCCTGAGGGTCGCGCGCAGCAGAGATGACAATTTGAACCTGCTGTGCTGCGTTCCCTGAGGACTTAGGCTTTAAGGCAAAAAACAACTTACAGTTATTTTTGAAATTCAGAAATTTAGACCGATCCCCCAAAAATAAATCTGGTATGGGGATTCTAGGTTCCACAACCAGCAACCTGGCAAGATAGGTAGCAATACTCCGAACCTCAGTGGCAAGCTGCTCCACACGGCCAGACAACTGTGCAAACTCCATTGAGAGGAAAAAAAATTCCTCCTCAGCGCCCAGAGAAAAAGAGGGAAAAATATGCAACAAACAGAGGAAAAAAAAAAATTCTGACAACTCCCTTTTTTTTTTTTTTTTTTCCTCTTCACTATTTTTCCCTTCTGTGAGTACCATATAATTTTCAGTTTGGCGGTAATACTGTTATGTTTCGGTAGCTGAGGAGAAATTGCAAAAATAGCAAAAGTAGTAATACACCAGAGAGGCTGGAAACTATTGGATTGCAGTACCCTAAACTAACCGCCACACTAGAAGTAGCCGTGGAGTGTACCTACGGTGATCCTAGACGCCTCGTCACAGCCGGAGAGATAACTACACCTAAAGGCAGAAAGATGAAAGCTATCTGCCCCGGAGCAGAACCCTAAAGAAATAGGAAGCCCCCAAACATGTAATGGCGGTTAGACAAAAGAAAATACGGACACAGACAGAAAATAGAATGAGCAAACGCTGGGACCCAATCTGTCTAGATAGAAAAGTATAGGAAAGAATTCTGACTGCAACCCAAAAAACCCTGACAAAAATACCAACACTTCTGAGTAACAAAAAAAACCTGAGATCACACGATCTCTACCACCTAAATCAGATCTCTGGTGTAACACACAGCAATTCAGCAAATAAAAAGTGACAAAGGAACAGAGCAAAAGTGCAAATACAAAATGAGCACAATTGCAGCGCCAGACCCCAAAAGGGGACCAGGCTGCAAGCAGCAAACCAGCAAAGGAAATCCAACCAGAGGAAAAAAAACAGCAAATCACTTATCTGAATGAGAGCAGGAATGCAAGCTTTGCTCCAAGCAAGACCAGGAAGAACAATTGATTACCGGCAAGGTTGAAGGGAGTTCAGGTCACTTATATCAGACCATTCAGAGCCAGCTGAAGGCCATTCGGCAATTAGTTCACTACCCTCAGCAACCACCGATGGGAGCTCCAGCTCAGAAGCCGACTCAAGATTATTCACAACACTACAAAAGACCTCAATAATATATTCTATGCAATGGCCAGACTGTCCGACCTTAAAAAAGTCGACTACAAGAGACCAAAAGAAAAACAGATCAATGGTTGGTTTGACAGAGAATGTAAAGCCGTACGGAAGACCCTGAGAACAGCCTCAAACAAGAAACACAGAGACCCCAACCACTCGGGTCTGAGGGAAGCCTATGAAACCATACAAAGTCAGTACAAAACCAAACCTCAGGAGGAAGAAGCAGAGTTACATCTCTACCAAGCTCAACCAACTCCAAGATGCCCTCCAAAACAACTCCTTCTGGGAACTATGGAACCACGTGGACACAAAAGACAAGAAAAACAACATCCATATCCAAAATGGCAACATCTGGCTCCAGTACTTCAGAGACCTCTATAAAGACATCCCAAAGGAAGAACTAAGCCAAGAACAGGAAAGCATAATGGCAAAACTAAAAGCAATGGAGGTAAAAGTAAAACATTTCTAAAACCCCATGGATATACCTATTACATTACAGGAAGTAGCAGAGAGAATCTCTTCCATAAGATGTAGATAAGCGGTGGCCTGGATGGAATCCTACAGAAATGCTGAAGTACAGCCCACCAGAAATACAGGCTGCAATGGTTAAACTCTTCAATATTGTGCTAAGTGCCGGGCTACTTCCTCGTACCTGGAACCAAGGCCTCATCACACCCATCCACAAGAATGGGGACAGGTATACCCAGCCAACTACAGAGGCATATGTGTCAGCAGCAACTGGGGAAACTGTTCAACAGCATCCTGAACAAGAGGATCCTCGTTTCCTCACCGAACATAACGTCCTCAGCAGAGCCAAGCAGTGGTTCATGCCAAACCACCGCACCACTGACCACATCTATACCCTGCACAGCCTCATTCAGAGACACGTTCACAATACAAGAACGGGAAGATATACGCCTGTTTCGTGGACTTAAAAAGGCCTTTGATCGGTGTGGCACCCGGGCTTATTCCTGAAACTGCTGGAGAGCGGAATAGGAGGAAAGACCATACGATGTTATCAAAAGCTCCTACACTGAGAAACCTCTGCAGTGTGAGTGTGAACGGTAAAAGAACGGCTTATTTCCAGCAGAGCCGTGGAGTCAGACAAGGCTGCAGCCTAAGTCCAACGCTCTTCAACATTTACATCAACGAGCTGGCTATCGCTCTGGAATCTTCCACAGCACCAGGTCCCACCCTTCACGATGCCCAGGTGAAATTCCTGCTGTATGCAGATGACCTGCTGCTTCTGTCACCAACCGAGAAAGGCCTCCAAGACAACCTGAAAATCTTAGAGAAATTCAGCTCCACCTGGGCACTACGGTCAACCTAAAGAAAACCAACATCATGGTGTTCCAGAGGAGAAAGAGAAAATCAGACCAGCACCCTCATTTGTCCTCAACAACTTCGCCCTTACAGGAACAGACAAATATACCTACCTGGGCCTAGGAAAGATGTGTATCTTCGTACCGTGTTAGCCAGTAGATAGAAAAATATTTAGACTTGAGAGTCCTCAGTGGTTGATACCTTTTAATGGCTAACTGAAAAGATGGTAACAAATTGCAAGCTTTCGAGACTACGCTTATGTTCATCCCTCGGCCATAATGACAGTTCTGCTTCACGTCACATGTCTTACCTATTGCATTATTCCTGTGTCCTCTTGTGTATAAATATGTGATTCTTCAGATTTTGTATTAGTTCAGCCTGATGAAGAGACCTGCGTAGTCTCGAAAGCTTGCAATTTGTTACCATCTTTTCAGTTAGCCATTAAAAGGTATCAACCACTGAGGACTCTCAAGTCTAAATATTTTTCTACCTGGGCCTAGAGATTCACCGGTCAGGGAGCTTCAAGCAAGCCATAGAGACCCTGAAAGACAAGGCCTGTAAAACCTTCTATGGCATCCAAAGGAAACTCTACCATCTGAAGCGACCAGTGAGGGTCTGGTTAAAAATCTTCGACTCTGTCATCGCCCCAATCCTCCTGTATGGCAGTGAAGTCTGGAGTCCTCACACCTACCCAGACTGGTCAAGGTGGGATTCCAGCCCAACAGAAATATTCCACCTGGAATTCTGCAAGCACCTTCTCCAAGTCCATCGGAGCACCTCCAACAGTGCTTGCCGGGCCGAGCTGGGCAGATTCCCTCTACACCTAAAGGTTCTAAAGAGGGCACTGTCATTCTAGGCTCACCTACATAGGAGCAATCCAAGCTCCCATCACCATAAAGCCCTGACACATGTACGTCAAACAGAAAAACCAGGACCCTCGGAACAGCCCACCCAAACCCAACCTGACCAGAAAACCAATCACAACAACCTGACAAAAGCCGAAATCAGGAAGATGGTAGACGAAGGCCAGGAGAGGTATGTCAGTGACTGGAAGAACGACATCATCAGCTCCCAGAAACTGACCATGTACCAGAGTCTACAGAGAGACTACAGACTGGCCCCATACCTGGAGAAACTCCCAGACCCCAGAGACCGCAAGATCCTGAGAAGATATAGACTCAGTGCCCACAGTCTGGCCATCGAATCCGGCTGACACAGGCAGAGCTACAAGCCCAGAGAGGAAAGACTATGCCAACACTGTGACCAGGAGGCCATAGAGGACGAAACCCACTTCCTGCTACACTGCTCCAAATACTCAGCAGTGAGGGACACTCACTTCAGGAGACTCTCACATCTCTTCCCGGATTTCATCACCATGAAGAAGAGAAAACATATATCTTGCTGGGGGAAGAAGAGAGAGCAGCAGAGATAGCAGCGCGGTATGTGAGCGAATGTCATAGACTGCGAGAAAGAGAACTATGATATGCCATGGACTTCTATAGCCCCACCCTGGATCTGCCCCATCCCCCCCCTCCCTATGCCATGGATATCTATAGCCCCCACCCTGTATCTGCCCCATCCCCCTCCCTATGCCATGGACTTCCATAGCCCCCACCCTAGATCTGCCCCTACCCAACACTCCCTATTCCCTTTTGTACACTTGCTTTGGCAAAACTAATGTGTATTTAGTCCTGCCAATAAAGCTTCTTTGAATCTTGCTCACGAGGAGAGCTAGACTATAGTCATGGAGTGCAAAACAGACTGTTGCTATGGCGACATGATGCCTGTGTGAGGGCTCGATCTGCTGTTTCAGGAAACGTGCATTGTGCTAGAAGACCAGCAGATGGCAGTATCTGAAAGGAGAGTCATACAATGACCGGGTGCAGTGTGCGAACCTGAGCTCTACCTGGTGTGTACATGTTATGATCCAGCAAGACAGCAGCCTGTGGGGTCAGACACAAGACTAAGGGGTTCTTCTTTTATGGCCAAATTCAGTATTTTACCTCGGTATTTGTAAGCCAAAACCAGGAGTGGGTGATAAATCCAGAAGTGGTGACAGGTTTCTATTATACGTTTCCTCTGATTGTTCACTCCTAGTTTTGGCTTATGAATGCTGAGGTGAAAAACTCACCAAATACTGAACATGTGACTGTGGCCTTTTGGTGATAATTTACTGATGGGGGTGGGAGTCACACCCAGGGCTGCCACCAATAATTACAGGGCCCAATATGGCAACATTTTTGGGATGCCTTGAGACTCCGCCCAGGCTCCCACCCAGCTTCGCCTCCACCCCTCGGACCTTCCACAGTCCCACCAGCCACTCTAGGAAAAAACCCACTCTCCAACACGTCCTCACCAATCAGATATTACCAGTTCCCATCACACACCAGATCACATACACAGCCATCAGCTTTCGTTTGGCCAAAAGATTTTTTTAAGCTGCCAGCACAACAAGGTAGACTCTAAGACTCTACTACCACATACAAGGGGAAATACAGCCACACCATGATCAGATCACATATTACCATACATAGTGACCAAATAATACATACAAGGAACAAATACCGCCACACCATGACCGGATCACATATTACCACCTTTAGTGACGAATACTACAATACTGATCATTAATTAAAAAAACCCCCCATACTAAGGCCTTATACACAAGAGCTTTGTATTTACTGTCAGTGAATTATACAGTCATGGCCAAAAGTTTTGAGAATGACACAAATATTATATTTTCACATGATCTGCTGCCCTTGGTTTTTATTGTGTGTTTGACAGATGTTTTTATCACAGACAGAAATATAATAATTGCAAACATATGAGTAACAAAAGCTTATATTGACAGTTAGAATGAGTTAATGCAGCAAGTCAATATTTGCAGTGTTGACCCTTTTTTCTTCAGGACCTCTGCAATTCTCCCTGGCATGCTCTCAATCAACTTTGGACCAAATCCTGACTGATAGCAGTCCATTCTTGCACAATCAATGCTTTCATTTTGTCAGAATTTTTAGGTTTTTGTTTGTCCACCCGTCTCTGATGATTGACCACAAGTTCTCAATGGGATTAAGATCTGGGGAGTTTCCAGGCCATGGACCCAAAATCTCTATGTTTTGTTCCCTGAGCCATTTAGTTATCACCTTTGCTTTATGGCAAGGTGCTCCATATGCTGTAAAAGGCATTGTTGATCGCCAAACTGCTCTTGGAGGGTTGGGAGAATTGCTCTTGGAGGACATTCTGGTACCATTCTTTAATTCATGGCTGTGTTTTTAGGCAAGACTGTGAGAGAGCCGATTCCCTTGGCTGAGAAGCAACCCCACACATGAATGCTTTCAGGATGCTTAACAGTTGGCATGAGACAAGACTGGTGTAGCGTTCACCTTGTCTTCTCCGAATTAGGCGTTTTCCTGATGTCCCAAACAATCGAAAAGGGGATTCATCAGAGAAAATAACTTTACCCAGTCCTCAGCAGTCCACTGCCTGTACCTTTTGCAGAATATCAGTCTGTCCATGATGTTTTTTCTGGAGAGAAGTGGCTTCTTTGCTGCCCTCCTTGAGACCAGGCCTTGCTCCAAGAGTCTCCGCCTCACAGTGCGTGCAGAATGCACTCACACCTGCCTGCTGACATTCCTGAGCAAGCTCTGCACTGCTGGTAACCGATCCCACAGTTGAAACACTTTTTAAGAGACAGTCCTGGCGCTTGCTGGTCTTTCTTGGGCGCCCCTGAAGCCTTTTTGGCAACAATGGAACCTTGTCATGTGTGCATCGCCACGAAGATCGTCGCGGTTGCACATTCTGACTTCTCACAGCTGAGTTGCTGTTTCTTTGTGTTTGGCAGTTAGGAGTTAATTCTGTCTGTGCTCAGTTCTTGGGACTGGGTGCAGTTTTCTCCCGGCTGCAATTAATTATTTGTTGATTGGTTTCCTTTAAATCTCTGGTTGTCTGTGTTGGGAGTTGCCAGTGAAATTCTTCTTGCAGACCACAGATAGGATTGTATCTGTATAACTTAAGTTAAAAAGCTCCTTAGTTGTTTTTAAGCTCACCTTGCTTAGAGTTTAATATCCCAGATCATTTTATGTTCCTTCTGTGTTTGAGTGTGTATGCAAGTCTGTGTTTTCTCCAGTCTGTCTTATATGTCTAATCTGTGTATTTAGCAGAGATCAGCCCATATCCCTTTGGTGGTAATCAGAATCCTTCTTTGGACTGATTACAGGGTTCAGGGACTGATAGGAGACAGGGTTAGGCTGGAGACTTGGACCTCTGAACCATTATCAGTACCTCCAAGGTGAGGGATTAGTTAGGACCCAGTTTAGGTC
>JARQOD010001247.1:0-34531 GCA_033576555.1 Oophaga sylvatica
AAAAAACATAGATTTTATCTGCTCATGTCTGTTGGATCACCTACTGCCTTTGAACCTTCTGTGTGGGATTAATTATCCCAAATACT
Organism: Oophaga sylvatica; assembly: GCA_033576555.1. Classification (NCBI taxonomy): domain Eukaryota; kingdom Metazoa; phylum Chordata; class Amphibia; order Anura; family Dendrobatidae; genus Oophaga; species Oophaga sylvatica. The sequence continues at coordinate 87 of JARQOD010001247.1, forward strand.
CCTGACCTCCATGTTCCCTGTGATTACTAGCCAACAGGAGGGTGAGCTGAATAATTTTTCTTCTCTTTTTATGATTTGAAGTGATATAGTATATACCCATTTTTGTGTTTTTTAAAGTTTAGCATGATAATATTCATCATAAAAATCATTTTAACCCCTTCATGACAGATTTTTTCAGTTTTGTGTTTTCGTTTTTGCACCCCTTCTTCTCAGAGCCATAACTTTATTATTTTTCTGTCAATATGGCCATGCCAGGGCTTGTTTTTTGTGGGACGAGTTGTATTTTTGAATGACATCATTGGTTTTACCATGTCATGTACTAGAAAGCGGGAAAGAATTCCAAGTGTGGTGAAATTGTAAAAACATTGCAATCCCACACTTGTTTTTTGTTTGGCTTTTTTACTACGTTCACTATATGCTAAAACTGACCTGCCATTATGATTCTCCATGTCATTACTAGTTCATATAAACAACAGTTTGCCACAGATGCAACAAATCCCTTAACTAAAGACCTAAAAATTAACTTTTATTATTATTACTACTAAAGGAAACATTAAAACTACCTATATACCACATCTATTGCCCCATTACAGATTCCCTGATATGTGCCCTTAAAAATTGCCCTAAGCCTCCCCAACATGTTTCACCAGTACCACTGGCGTCATCAGGGGATTGAGGCTGATGACGCCAGTGGTACTGGTGAACAGGGCTGGCGTCAGAACCCGGCCTACCCGGGCAAGTGCCGGGGCCCTGAGCAGGCGGGGGGGCCCACTCGCCATTGGACACCCCAGCGCCCGTTAGCGGATGAGAGCGGTACCAGCGCGGCCACTGGGCCCCCCCGCTTGCTCAGGGCCCCGGCTGCAGCCGGCGCAATACTTACCTCTCCCCATGCTCCGCAGCTCCGGCTCCAGGGGGCGCCTGCAGGGCGCCCGCGCTTCCTCTCACAGCAGCGCCGCTGAATGACGTCATCATTCAGCGGCCGGCTGTGGCAGAGAGTAAGCGCTGGCGCCGGACAGGTAAGATGTGAGGTGTGTGTGTCTGTGTGTATCAGTGTGTGTGTGTGTGTGTGTGTGTGTGTGTGTGTAGTGCAGTGCTTTGTGTGTGTGTATGTAAGCGAGTGCTGCGGTGCTGTCTGTGTGTGGTGCTGTATGTGTGACGGTGGTGGGGAGGCAGTTATGGTGGTGAGGAGGCAATGATGATGATGGGGAGGCGATGATGATGGGGAGGCAATGATGATGATGATGATGGGGAGTCAATGATTATGATGATGGGGAGGTAATGATGATGATGATGGGGAGGCAATGATGATGATTGGGAGGCAATAATGATGATGATGGGCAGGCAATGAAGATGATGGGGAGGCAATGATGATAATGGGGAGTCTTTCCACAACGCCCTTTCCTGAGCCGTAACAGTGCAGAACACAGCACAGTGCAGAGGAGAGCTCCATATTTTGTATGGAGCATTATATGGGGACCAGTATCCTGTATGGAGCATTATTTGGGGTCCAATATTCTTTATGGAGCATTATATTTGGCCCATAATATTGTATGGAGGACTGTACTGTCCAGTCTGTACTGTGCGCTGTGAGGATTTGGCGGTTTCTGAGCTATTGTAGAATTTACAATACAGTCATGGCCAAAAGTTTTGAGAATGACACAAATATTATATTTTCACAAGATCTGCTGCCCTCTGGTTTTTATGTGTGTTTGACAGATGTTTTTATCACAGACAGAAATATAATAATTGCAAACATATGAGTAACAAAAGCTTATATTGACAGTTAGAATGAGTTAATGCAGCAAGTCAATATTTGCAGTGTTGACCCTTCTTCTTCAGGACCTCTGCAATTCTCCCTGGCATGCTCTCAATCAACTTCTGGACCAAATCCTGACTGATAGCAGTCCATTCTTGCACAATCAATGCTTTCATTTTGTCAGAATTTTTAGGTTTTTGTTTGTCCACCCGTCTCTTGATGATTGACCACAAGTTCTCAATGGGATTAAGATCTGGGGAGTTTCCAGGTCATGGACCCAAAATCTCTATGTTTTGTTCCCTGAGCCATTTAGTTATCATCTTTGCTTTATGGCAAGGTGCTCCATCATGCTGGAAAAGGCATTGTTGATCGCCAAACTGCTCTTGGAGGGTTGGGAGAAGTTGCTCTTGGAGGACATTCTGGTACCATTCTTTATTCATGGCTGTGTTTTTAGGCAAGACTGTGAGAGAGCCGATTCCCTTGGCTGAGAAGCAACCCCACACATGAATGGTTTCAGGATACTTAACAGTTGGCAGGAGACAAGACTGGTGGTAGCGCTCACCTTGTCTTCTCCGAATGAGGCGTTTTCCTGATGTCCCAAACAATCGAAAAGGGGATTCATCAGAGAAAATAACTTTACCCCAGTCCTCAGCAGTCCACTGCCTGTACCTTTTGCAGAATATCAGTCTGTCCATGATGTTTTTTCTGGAGAGAAGTGGCTTCTTTGCTGCCCTCCTTGAGACCAGGCCTTGCTCCAAGAGTCTCCGCCTCACAGTGCGTGCAGATGCACTCACACCTGCCTGCTGCCATTCCTGAGCAAGCTCTGCACTGCTGGTAGCCCGATCCCGCAGCTGAAACACTTTTAAGAGACGGTCCTGGCACTTGCTGGTCTTTCTTGGGCGCCCTGAAGCCTTTTTGGCAACAATGGAACCTCTCTCCTTGAAGTTCTTGATGATGCGATAGATTGTTGACTGAGGTGCAATCTTTCTAGCTGCGATACTCTTCCCTGTTAGGCCATTTTTGTGCATTGCAATGATGACTGCACGTGTTTCTTTAGAGATAACCATGGTTAACAGAAGAGAAACAATGATGCCAAGCACCAGCCTCCTTTTAAAGTGTCCAGTGGTGTCATTCTTACTAAATCATGACAGATTGATCTACAGCCATGTCCTCATCAATACCCACACCTGTGTTAATGGAGCAATACACTGAAAAGAGGTTAGCTGGTCCTTTTAAGGCAGGGCTGCAATGATGTTGAAATGTGTTTTGGGGGATAAAGTTCATTTTCTAGCCAAATATTGACTTTGCAAGTAATTGCTGTTAAGCTGATCACTCTTTATAACATTCTGGAGTATAAGCAAATTGCCATTAGAAAAAGTGAAGCAGTAGACTTTATAAACATTAATATTTGTGTCATTCTCAAAACTTTTGGCCATGACTGTAGATATCACTCATGTAATAGAAGAAGTGAAGTATTTGGCATTGTACTATACCCATATTTCTCTGCAGTATCTGTGCATCATGAATCGTGGTCTGTGTTAAAGGGTCCCACTGAGACTCTTTCGCCAGGGGCCCATAAAAACCAGGAGCCGGCCCTGCTGGTGAAACATGTTGGTTGTTATTTGTCATACTGTTTGTAGTGATCCTTGCCTGTACACGCTACTTTTCCCCTTTTTTTGTCTCTTGACTTTTTCTCTCGCTATGCTGTTTAGCGATCAGGTTATTTTTTTTTTTATTGATAGATCGGGCGATTCTGAATGCGGCGATACAAAATATGTGTATGTTTGATTTTTTTTCTTATTTTATTTTGAATGGGGCGAAAGGGGAGGTGATTTGAACATTAATATATATTTTTTATATTTTTAAAAACATTTTTTTTTACTTTTGGCATGCTTCAATTGTCTCCATGGGAGACTAGAAGCTGCCACAACGCGATCGAGTCTGCTACATAGAGCGATGATCACTTTGCCTCTGTGTAGCAGAATTACTCACTTGCTATGAGCGTCGACCACCGGGTGGCGCTCACAGTAACTCAGCAGTGACAACCATAGAGGTCTCCAGGAGACCTCTGGTTGCCATGCCTACGAACCGGTGACCAGCGATCACTTGATGGGGGTCACCGGTGGGCGGATTTCAGACCTGATGACTGGAAGCGTGAGTTAAATGCCTCTGTCAGCGTTTGACAGTGGCATTTAATGGGTTAATAGTAGAGATGAGAAAATTTGTTCGGATTCATTTTCGAATACGATTGGATTCAAATATTGTTTTTGCAATATTCGTCGAACACAGCTGAACTTCATTAGAGTCAATGGGAGTAGAAATTACCGAAAGTGTTCAGAACCGAACATAAGATATACATTCGGCACGAATAGTGTTCGAATATTGCCCGAATATGTCAAAATCAGATTCGGGGTCAAAATCTGAACAAATTCGCTCATCTCTAGTTAATAGCCTCGGGTGATTGGGATTCCATCAGCTCTTATTTCGGGCACATTGTTCAAAACAGATGACGTCCTGAAAAAGATGTGGGCTCAGCGCCGCTGCGCCGGAGCCCACATCAAAGGGAGGGAGTCCGATGTCGGCGTACTATTGGGCAAAATAGGCCTGTTCTAGAAGAATAAAAATATATTCCATAATACCACAGCAAATCAAGTCAATGCCCAACCTTTAATGAAACAAGTTATAGACACCAATCTGTAGGTAGCAATCTTTTAGATTTGTTGCTCCTTGTCGATACAATATTCCCCTCTCAGATACAGTTAAGAAAACCACTTGGACTCATGCTAGATGATTAAACAGATTAGGAATAAGAGGTATGGATCATATAGAGTAATCTTATTAATCTCTCTAAAATCCAAAGATGGACGCAAACCTCCATCTTCTTTCTTAACAAAGATAAATCTCACTGCAATTTGTGAGGTGGAAGGCCTTATGTGACCCTTGGAGAGACTCTTTTCAATGTACCCTTTTAAGGCATCAACTTCAGGAAGAAAGCAGATGAGAATTAGGCAATTTGGCCCCTGGGATAAATTCTATAGCACAATCATATGACCTATGAAGGGAACAACTTCACATACTGTCTCGATTAAAATCTGAAAGAAGAGATCTCATAGATGATAGGGATTAAGATAAACAACTGGAAAACAAAAATTCCCCAAGACTTATCCTCGCGAGCTCCCAATTGATGGTAGTATTGTATTTCTGTGTGTAACACTCCCATTCTCATGCACACATTCCCATCTTTAGAAGTAACATTACTTTCGGTAATGGGAGAAATATCAATTGTAAATACTTGAATAGCATGACCAATGGATAAAACTGTGCACCCACACTCAAGAGCAAATTATCTGTCAATGAGATCTAGGACGGAACCTGAGTCAAGAAATGCAGAGATAACTATAACTCTAGATTTGGTAAACAAAGACACTTTTAAAAAACAACCCGCAGTATGCATGAGAATAACCACAAACCTTTAGCACCAGAGTTCATACATAGTAATGATTTTTTTTGCTTTCTCTTTACTTTTAAGAAATTAATTATTGTATCTGAAACACTGAATCATTACATGACCTGTTCAACTGCAATACAGAGAGAAACGAGCAGGTGTTCCAAGTTCACTTCCCTCCTTGGACTCTCTGCAGGCCATAATTTGCATTGGTTCTTTTTCCTAAATAGGATCAGAGTGAGAAGTCACTAAAACAAGTAATAATAATAATCTTTATTTTTGTATAGCGCTGACATATTATTCCACAGTGCTTTACAGTTTGCACACATTACCATTGCTGTCCCAGATGGGGCTCACAATATAATTTCCCTATCAGCATGTCTTTGGAACGTGGGAGGAAACCGGAGTGCCTGGAGGAAACCCACGCAAACACGGGGAGAACATACAAACTCCTTGCAGATGTTGTCCTTGGTGGGATTTGAACCCAGGACCACAAGGCTGCAGTGCTATCCACTTAGCCACCATGCTGCCCATAGGTGTGTACTTATCCTTCAGACATCTGTCCAAATGCACTGCCAGAGACATAGCCTCTTCCAGAGACAAGGAGGCAGGACTATAAACCATCATTTCTCATACCTGGCTACAAAGACCCTGGCAGAATTGACTGCAAAGAGTTGGATCATTCCAGAAGATTTTCACTGCCCAGTGTCTGAACTGAGAACAATAGTCTCTACGATTTCCCTCAACCAATCTGCATATCATTGATTTAGCAACAACTTTATCGGAGTCATCATAAATGAGCCCCATAGCAGAGAAAAATGCATCAATTGAGGGAAACACTAGAGAATCCTCAGGCAGAGAAAATGTCCAAGCCTGAGGATTTCCACAGAGCACCGGCAGAACAATACCCAAGCATTGACTTTCTCCTCTGGATGAGGTTGGACAGAGATGAAAATACAACTTGCATAAAGAAAAAAGGATGGAAAACTTACTTTGGTCCCCATCAAAAGAATCCAGTAAATTTACCTTAGGCTAAGTAAATTGTTTTGGGTGGAGTAGAACCTGTGTGATGGTGGATGTTGACGCTTGATATCTGACACCTCCAAAGAAATTACGCAGTCAGGGGTCCACAGCATTTATGATGGCTTCTCAGCACACACAAACAGGAGTGGGCTGGTGATATTGTTATGACAGTATAGCAACTCACTCAGGAAAATAGATAACCCACTAAAAACTGCAACTGACCCTGCTGGTTAATGTACAGACTATAGATCCTGACCCCATAGTCCCTAGTGATTCCTGCTTGAGCTAAGAAAGGCCTAACCACAGACTAGACGATCGCAACTCGGACCTTTGCTGCCTGAAAGGCTGTCAAGCGCTTCACATTCCTGCTAAAGAACTGGAGGGCATAGCAGAGTGCAAATTACCGACAGAAGGGATAGTGTGCTGAAACAGAAAGAGATGCCAGAGTGAGTAAAGCAAACCACAAAATACAAAACAAAGGATTAAGTACGTACTGTTAGAGACTATGCTGCCTACTTCCTAAAAAGAAACATAAAAATGGTGCAGGGTAAAAGAACATAAAGAGCAGAGAGATAAACTGTAGCTGGACTTCACTGACTGACTTAAACTACAGCAGCATGGTAGAGACTATAACCAGCAGGGAAAAAATATATAAAGCTGTACTTGAAAGGTCATAGGTAAGACAAATGAGTAAATGAAAACATCTGTTACCCTAAAAAGACTAAACCAAGAATAACAGAAACTAAACACCCTTAGAAAGATGCAATTGTTGTTGCAGACAGAGAAGCCAACCACACAGCACAGGCTCAAGAGTTTGAACCCAGACATACAAGTAGGGTTCTGGGTGGCTGGAGAGATACCCGGTGGACTGGCGTCTTGAAGGTACTGGTAGCACTTTTGGAAAGTCAGCTAGTGGGAAGTCAGTGGTGAAAAGTATGTGAAAGCTGTAATCTTGAAAAAAGAGGAAAGAAAAAAAGAGACTGCAACCATGGCTTGGTTGATCAGCCACACCACAGATAGGTCTGTAGTCAGCACTGTTTAAGAGGTGTCATCAAGTAAAGTCACTTTATGATGGAGTTGGCCTATATTCTCTAGGGATAAAAAAGCAAAATATCTTTCAAGGTGTTCCATGTTTTTTCAAATGTTGATCCTCCCATAAATCAACATTCAAAAGCATCCATTAGCTTGTGAACAGAACAGTGGATGATTTTATACTTCAAATGTAAATCATAGTTTTGAAATTAATGATATATGGTTTAGGGTTACTATCTGTTTTCAAGGTCTCTGGTATATTGAAAAAAGAGAAAACTCAATCCAGTTGTACAATGACTGCAACACAAGAGCTGATTTGATAATCTCAACAACTGGTAATTGTCAACGACAATAACTAAAATTAAGGGCCCCGTCTCACATAGCGAGATCGCTACCGAGATCGCTGATAAACAGCGATCTCAGCAGCGATCTCGATATGTCTGACACGTACCAGCGATCAGGCCCCTGCTGTGAATCGCTGGTCGTGTCAGAAATGCCAGGACTTTTTTTTGATCGCTGGTCTCCCGCAGGCCAGCACGCATCACTGCGTGTGACAGGCTGGAGACCAGCGATCAGCTGGTAACCAAGGTAAACATCGGGTTTCCAGGTGCGGGGCTATGCCTGGAAACCCGACGTGTACCTTGGATACTAACGCGCTGCTGCAGGGGAGCTGGTAACCAAGGTACACATCGGGTTTCCAGGCACCGCGCAGCGCCTGGAAACCCGACTTACCTTGGTTACCAGCTCCCTACATCAGCGGGCTGGTATCCAACGTACACTGCGGGTAACTAGGCGATGTTACCCGCAGTGTCGCTGTCCTGATCGCTGCCTGAGCTGCCATGTAGCGACACACCAGCGATCCTGATCATTGTCGGGATCGCTGGTGTGTCGCTATGTAGACGGGGCCCTTATTCTCCAGTGTAAAATGGACTATAAAAATCAATAGTCACTTTGTTGATATCTGGAGCTGTTGCTTGGCATGCAATGCAGCTATTAACCATTTCATTAGAGTGAAATGGAATGTAAACATTTTCACCCATTTTTTTGTCATCTTTCATTATATTACAGCACTTTGATAGCTTTCATATGCTACATGTAAGGGCTTGTTCAAATGTCAGTATTTCATTTAAGACTACATTCCTACGATAAGTTTTTGATGAGTTTTTGAAGTTGCAGATTTTCTGCACTTATTAAAAAAATAGGTTACATGTGTTTTTTCATTGTGTTAACTCGTTTTTAATGCTGTGTTATTTGTTTCTTCTTTTTACATTGATGTGAATACTTTTCCGACAAGAGTATTCTCAGAGTGATACCTTTATTGGCTAACCAGAAAATAATATGTTTGCAAGCTTTCAGAGCACAGGGGCTCCTTCTTCAGGCAAGATTACAAATAGATTAATAAGAAAAAGGCAACATTTAAAGGGTATGCCACACTAAACAGCGTCGCTAACGAGATCGCTAAAAAACATCACTATTTAACGATCTCGTTAGTGACGTTGTTGTGTGTGGCATGTACTAGCGACGTGGCCCCTGCTGAGATCCTGCTGTGATCTCGTTCATAGTTCTCATCGTTCTGGACCCTATTTTTATCGTTGGTGTCCCGCTGGTGAGCATATATGCTGAGTGTGGCACCTGGTAGCACGGCGGCCGTCTGCTCCTGGGAGGGGCAGTAACATCTGCACCGGGGACGTCCTCCTCACAGCAGCTGTATGACGGGGAAACCGGCCTGCGGAATATCCGGTGATTGTGCGCACTGAGCGCTGGGTGTCAGCCGTGCATCTCCCAGCGCTGCAAGCCGGGAAGAGGAGGAGACCGACCACCCATCCCCCACAGGAGCGCCAGGCCCGGAGCAGGGGGACAGCACCGGAACCCTCCCAGCACAGCAGACCACATCACGGAGCGGCCGCCGCCCGTAGCCGCTGTCACTGACTGCAAGGAGGATCTGTTGACGTGGAGGTAGTGTGATGTGCGGTGTCGTTAAGGAGATCTCTAACTGTGTTAGCGTCCTTAACGACATCGCTAAATTAGGCAGCTACTAGCGATGTTAAAACAATCCCGCTAGCGATCTCATTAGTATGCGACGCTAACGAGATCACTAGCGGGATTGTTTAGTGTGGCAGTACCTTAAGGGATAGTGCAGTAGGACATTTGTTCATTAGGTGGAAGGTGTGATGCCTCCTAAAGATAAGCCAAGGAAATCGAATTAGCATTTTCTTACAAATGGAGAGGCAGTGGGAATGATGTTCTTAGTTATCTGGAGTTCTTCTGGTGGAAGTGTGAATTGTGTCCATGTAGTGAGTCATAAATCCAGGTGTTAAATTGAGTCCTAGTGTCAAAGTATTGAACATCCTTATAAGTTTGAATTCCCAAATTTTTCTCTCTCTGTCATCTTTAAAATGACCTTTTAGTATTAAGACTTTTAAGTCTGTCATACAATGTCCAGTTCCCGAGAAATGTTTTCCCACAGGCGTGTCCATTTCATTCCTGTTTGTATGTCTGTGTAATTCATCCTTGTTTGTATCATGTTGTCAGGACTCTGAACATTTTGATCACCTTTTGAGCATTACTGCCCTTTTCCAAGATGGCGTCTTTTGTCTCATGTGCACTGTGTCTTCCTGCTATATAACTCCACCCCAGCCTTTAGTCTGTGCTAGAGTATTCTGCCTTGCATCCAGCTTTTGAACTCTGGTGGCTCCCTGGCTTTGTACCTGCTCCTGTGAACCTGTTTTATGATCCTGCTACTCTGCTCTGAGTTCATGCTGCATACACCGGTTTCTAGTAATCCTCCTTCATCTGGCTGCTTGTGTTGCTCCCCTCTGCATTTGCTGGACATGTAAGCTGTTGCAGCCCTGCGCTGCTTAAAACTGAGACTATCACCAGGCCTCCCTGTTTGAGCTAAAGATATCATTTGAACTGCCTACCTGTGCTTGGACTAAACTAAGACTTATTCATGTCAAGTATCCTCAAGCTTAACTGTGCTTCATAGACTCTCTGCTTGATTGCATTTCTCTCTGAAGTTTCCTTTCGACTGTTAAGATGCATTTATTATCTACACCAAGTGTTGTGGACTTGAGATTTGCTTTGCACCTGTTTGAATCACCGTGTGATAATATAGACTTTACCACTTATAAGACTGTGTCCTGTAGTTGTCTTGTTCCACCCAAGAAGTCTCCTGAGTTATCCCCTATAATTATTACAGGATACTTTAGCCTCAAAAGAGGAGAATGCTGGAACAATGACTGCAGAAGGCAGATTAGAGCAGGTGTTTTCCATAATTAGATCACTGCAGAAAGATGTGGAAGGTCTGCAAAAGAAGTTTGGAAGCTTTGAATGCAATGAACAGGTGCTTGGACAAACTTTGCAGGACTTAAGCACCCGCATGGCAGCCCAGGAAAATAAACTTACTGGCATGGAGTCCCAGTATGGACGGGCTTTTCAGGACATAAGCACGCAAATAGGGGCACAACCTTCTGGGCAACCGCCACCAGCTAGCCCACCTAAGTTGCCCCCATTCAGATTTAATGGTGATCGCGACAAATTTCGTGGCTTTGTCAATCAATGTATGCTATATTTTGATGTGCATGCTGACCATTTCCCTAATGATAGATCTAAAGTATTGTGTGTAATAATGCTGCTGACCGCACGAGCGCTCGCCTGGGCGAATCCGATGATTGAGTCTCGTGACCCGCGGTTAAATAATTTGGATGATTTCTTGGCCGCTATGGCATTAATGTTTGATGATCCTAATCGCCGTGCAACTGCTGAATCTGCTTTATTGCCTTTACGCCAGGATAAACGTTCTGTTTTTGAGTATGCTACCGAATTCAGGAGATTAGCATTAGATACCAATTGGGACAGTTATGCACAATTGCCTATTTTTAAAAGGGGTCTGTCTAGCATTGTAAAAGACGAATTAGCTCGCTCTGAATCACCACAAGAGCTAAAGACATTTATACAGCATTGTGTGCGCATTGACATTCTCCTTACTGAGCGTAGGCAGGAGAAGTTTGCTGCCTTGAACCGCTTCTCTAACTTTTCCCTTCCTTCCAGAGAGCCTGCATGTCAAACATCTCGGGAGGTGAAGGAGGTGCCCATGCAAATTGATTCTGTTCAGAAGCGCGAGAGTAATGAGGGCCGGGAGCATCGACTTTGTGAAAGTCTATGTTTCTACTGCGGCCAGTCTGACCACTTTTTTATCAAGCGGCCTAACAAGGTGCTAGCAGCGGTAGGAGAGTATGACTACTGTGATGATGAATCTGACATCTCTGAATGTAGCCTGCCTATAAAGGCTGTATTCCATTCACTTTCTATGACTTCACCACCCAAGGAGCTGAAGGAAAAGAACTCTCACTGTTCTCTCCCTATTAAGATCCTGTGTTCTGGACAGTGGATTTCCAGTGCAGCTATGATTGACTCTGGTGCAGGTGGCAATTTTATGGATATCGCATTTGCCAAAGAACATGGTATTGAAATTCAGCAAAGAGCCTCTTCAATTACCATGGAAACAGTGGATGGGTCACCTTTAATCTCCGGGCCTGTGGATCAGGAGACTGCACCCCTTGAGATTTTGTTGGAGCCTAATCATCAGGAGCAACTCTCTTTCTTGCTAATTTCTTCTCCTCATTTTCCTGTGATTTTAGGCATCCCTTGGCTGCATTCTCAGAATCCAACTATCAACTGGGAGACCAAGGAGGTTATCTTTCCAACAAGGAGCAACCCAGCATCAACTGAAGTTGTCCCTGAGTCCACTGCTACGGAACCACCTGTACAGGTATTTACTTTACCTTCAGCATATAAAGAGTTCTCTGACATCTGTGACAAGAAAAATGCAGATCGGCTTCCTCCACACAGGCATTATGACTGTCCCATTGAGCTGCTTCCTGGGGCAGCTATTCCTTTTGGCAACGTATACCCTTTGGCGGCACCTGAGCTCCAAGCCTTAAAGGAGTATATTGATGAAAACCTGGCCAAAGGCTTCATACGTCCTTCTTCCTCACCAGCAGGTGCACCTATATTTTTTGTAAAGAAGAAGGATGGGACTCTGAGACCCTGTGTAGACTATCGGGAACTCAATAAGGTAACCATACGAAACCGTTACCCTTTGCCTCTGATTCCCGAATTACTGGAAGGAGTCCGCCATGCTAAGGTATTCTCTAAAATGGATCTTCGTGGGGCTTATAATTTCGTGCGTATTCGTCCAGGGGATGAGTGGAAGACAGCATTCAGATGCCGGTATGGACACTTTGAATATCTCGTGATGCCCTTCGGGCTTTGTAACGCCCCTGCAACATTTCAACACCTTGCTAATGACATCTTCAGAGATTTGTTGGACCAGTTTGTGGTGATCTATTTGGACGATATTTTAACCTTTTCTGAACAAATTATTAAAGAACATGTATGCAAGTACCTGGATAAGAATGAAGTGATTAAACAGAGTCAGCATGGGTTTGTAACTAATAAGTCATGTCAGACTAACTTAATTTCCTTCTATGACAGAATCACTGACTGGGTGGATCAGGGAAATGCTGTAGATATAGTATATCTTGACTTCAGCAAAGCATTTGACAAAGTATTTCACACACTCCTTATTGAAAAAATGACTAAGTATGGAAAGGACAAGGCAACTGTTGGTGGATTCATAATTGGCTTAGTGATCGGACCCAAAGAGTGGTCGTAAATGGCTGCACATCCAGTTGGAAGAATGTCTCAAGTGGGGTACCACAAGGCTCTGTTTTGGGCCCTGTATTGTTCAACATCTTTATCAATGATTTAGATGAAGGAATTGAAGGTAAACTGATCAAATTTGCTGATGACACAAAGCTAGGAGGGGTAGCTAATACTAAAGAAGAGAGAGAGAGGATTCAAAAAGATATAAATAAACTGGAGCAGTGGGCAGCAACTAACAGAATGGATTTTAACAGGGAAAAATGCAAAGTACTACAGCTGGGCAATAAAAATGAAAAAAGCATATACAAAATGGGAGGAATAGGGCTAAGTAACAGCACATGTGAAAAAGACTTGGGTATACTAATTGATCACAGTGTAAGGTTCTGTGTATATGTTTCTGAAACTCAGTTTGTTCGTCAGCCATTTTACTTTCTGTCTTGCTGCAGCTATCTTGCCCTCAGTCAAAATGGAGTTTTCAGCTTGCATGTTCCCGCCCTGATTCTCTCCTTTTGCTTCTTAAGCAGCCACAGCTGAGCAATCAGTGCTTCAGAATCTAGCCTGCAGTGAACCTGTGACTTGACTTGACTCCTGTAAGCCTTGGACCTTGTACTCCAGCTATTCCTACTGAGGAACTCTGAAGCACTTGTGGACTCTGAACCCTGCTCTTTGAAAGACCCACGTTTGCATGGACTCACGGTAACAGAGAAGAAGATCCTGAATCTATTGTGAGAGTGATTGCTGAGCTTAGATTACTCTGGCCTGCTGTGTCTCCTGCTTCTGTGTCCGCAAACTGTGTGACTATATTTTGCCAACTTGTATGAAGTAATACAGGACTTTCTATATCAAACCTGTGTCTCATGTATGTTCATCGCACCCAAGCACAAGACGCTATATGAACTGTACTACATACATTACAAGATTCTGAAGCCAAACGTTAGTGTCTGCTGGGTCTGGAAAGGCTGTGTCTGCTGTAACTGTGGATATCAGACGTCCGGTTGTACTCTCTGTGATGACAGTGGTTGTGACTTCTCACAACCATTCCAGGTGAGCAATTCCCTTAAGTTTTTTCTTTCTGCAAGTGTTACCACAGGTAAACACTATTGTTGTTTTTTTTTCTTTCTTTTCTCTTTTTTGTCTGCTGTAACTCTGGATATCAGATGTCTGGTTGAACTTTCTGTGATGATAGTGGTTGTGACTTCTCACAACCATTCCAGGTGAGCAGTTCCCTTAATTTTTTTTTTTCTCTGCAAGTGTTACCACAGGTAAACACTATTGTTTTTTTTTTTTCTCCTCTTTTTCCAGTAATCCTGTCTTAAAAGATCTGGAAAATGGAGGCCCGCATAAAGGAACTTTGCGAAGTGACTGATAATATCCTTGCAGATTTGCAGAATATAAAGACCCGTTTTACAAATCTACAGGACCTCAATAATCACAATTTGCAAGTGGTTGGACAGACTACCCAGGATTTGCGAGCCAGGATTGAGGTTCTAGAGGGGCGAGTCCAGGCTCCTGCCGTAGCCCCGAGTTCTGGGATTCCCAAGTTGCCCCCTTTTCGTTTTGGCGGTGAACGTGAGAAATTCAGGGGATTTATTAATCAATGCAATCTTTTTTTTTCTGCACATGCTTCACAATTTCCCACTGAACGATCTAAGGTGCTTACTATAATTATGTTGCTTACCAACAAGGCTTTGATGTGGGCAAACCCTCTGATTGAGACTGAGGATGATTGTTTGAATCACCTTGATGATTTTATTTCAGCCATGGGGCAGGTGTTTGATGACCCCAATCGAGGTGCAACAGCTGAAGCAGCCATATTAGCTTTGCGCCAAGATAAGCACTCGGTAGCTGAATATGCCTTGGATTTCAGGAGATGGGCCCTTGATACCACCTGGGACAGTTCCGCCAAAAAATCTATTTTTCGAAAGGGGTTATCTCCACTGATTAAGGATGAACTTGCTCGTGCCGACCCTCCCACTGCGTTAGGTGACTTTATTAACTACTGCATCCGTATTGATACTCGTCTGACTGAACGCAGGCAAGAGAGATGGTTCGAAAGCAATCGCACTAACCTTTTCCTACCTTCCTCTCCAGCTAAGGAACCTTTGAGTAGGATTACACGGGAACCTGAACCTGAACCCATGCAGGTAGACTCTTTACAACGACGGGTTAGTGATGCACGCAAGGAACATCGTTTTAAGGAGAATCTATGTTTCTATTGTGGTAAGTCAGGGCACTTCATTATAAACTGCCCCAGCCGTTCTCGTAAGACTACTGCAGCACTCATTCATTGTGAGTGTTGCGAGAGGGGATCTGTCAGGTCCGAGCCTCAGGCTCCAGAGAGATCTGCAGCAACAGATCTTGATTTCTCGGACTTAAACTCCGTTACCTCTGAGGACGTTGACTGTGTAAACGCTGCCATTTTTCAAGTTTCCTCAGCGGTGTCCCAGCTGAGTTGTAAGAAAAACAATTCTCATTGCTTTCTTTCCATCAAACTCTGGGTTGACTCAGCTTGGGTGTCTAGCTCTGCTATGATCGACTCAGGGGCAAGTGGAAATTTTATGGATGTCTCCTTTGCTCTGAAACAGGGATACGTTCAGTGAAGAAGGCTACTCCAGTACAGATGGAAACTGTGGATGGCTCCCTGCTGACCTCTGGACCAGTGGATCAGGAAACAGAGCCTTTGAAGGTTCTTATGGGTAAAGATCATCAAGAGAAACTGTCCTTTATGCTTATCTCTTCTCCCCACTTTCCCATTATTCTAGGGCTACCATGGCTGCAGGCTCAGAATCCTACCATTAACTGGGAGACCAAGGAATTACACTTTCCAGAGAAACAGATGAGTCCAAAAGTTTCAGCTTGCTCTGTTCCTAAAGGAACCATGTCAGTCCCTGAACTACAAGCTGTATACCAGGACTATGTGGATTTATGTGACAAGAAGAACGCTGACCAGCTTCCTCCTCACCGTCCATATGATTGTCCAATTGAATTATTGCCTGGAGCAGAGATACCTTTTGGTAAGATCTACCCCCTGGCGGGGCCCGAGTTAAAGGCTTTAAAGGATTACATAGACGAAAATCTAGCCAAGGGCTTCATACGCCCCTCTTCATCTCCTGCAGGTGCACCCATCTTCTTTGTAAAGAAGAAAGATGGATCTCTGAGACCATGCGTAGACTATAGGGAACTCAATAAGGTTACTATTAGAAACCGTTATGCATTGCCTTTAATCCCTGAGTTATTGGAGAGAGTGCGACATGCCAAAATTTTTTCTAAACTAGATCTTCGTGGGGCCTATAACTTAGTCCGTATTAGACCTGGGATGAATGGAAGACTGCATTCAGGTCACGCTATGGACACTTTGAATATCTAGTTATGCCTTTTGGTCTGAGTACCGCCCCAGCCACTTTCCAACACTTGGTGAATGACATCTTCAGGGATCTCCTAGATACATTCGTGGTAATTTATTTGGATGATATTCTAATTTTTTCTAACTCCACAGAGGAACATCATGGACATGTGAGAATGGTCTTGGAACGTCTAAGACAAAATCATCTTTACATCAAACTTGAAAAGTGTGAATTCCATAGGACCGAAATTCAATTTCTGGGGTATGTACTGTCTACACAAGGAATTAGTATGGATGGAAGCAAAACCCAAGCCATCAAGGATTGGCCAAGTCCTAGAAATGTGAAGGAGGTACAGCGCTTCATCGGGTTTGCCAACTTCTATAGACGTTTCATTAGAAATTTCTCTGAGGTAGTGTCACCTATCACCCAACTTACCCGGAAAGAGTCTAAGTTCTCCTGGACTCCCCAAGCCCAGGAAGCATTTTCCCGTCTAAAAGATAAATTTACCACTGCACCTATCCTAGTACATCCCAACCCCGAGCTTGCCTTCATAATAGAGGTGGATGCTTCAGACTGTGCCGTTGGAGCTATACTCTCTCAGAGAACAGGTGAGAAGAATGTCTTGCATCCCTGTGCCTTCTTTTCCCAGAAGTTGTCTTCGGCTGAGAGGAACTACGATGTGGGCAATAGAGAGTTGTTGGCCATTATTGCCGCCTTCAAAGAATGGAGACACCTTCTTCAGGGAGCTGCACAGCAAATAGTCGTCCTGACAGACCATCGTAACCTTGAGTTTATCAGGTCGGCTAAGTGCCTGACTCCTCGCCAGGCTCGCTGGAATCTTTTCTTAAACCAATTTAATTTTATCATTTCTTATAGACCAGGATCGCGCAATGGAAAGGCTGATGCACTCTCTAGGATTTACTCAGCAGAAACACGTCCAATTACTCCTCCTAAGACTATTCTTCCTGACTCTAGATTCCTAGGAGTAATTCATAATCAAGACCTACTTAAGGACATCAAGGAAGCATACCATGCGGATTCCTTTTTGGCACAACCCCCAAGGGACGTAAGTCTTGTCTTTAAGAATGGTGTGTGGATTCAGGGACAACGCCTGTATATTCCTGAAACAGTCAGATTGAGAGTATTGCAACTCATTCACGATTCCAAGATAGCTGGGCATAGAGGAATTCTTAAGACACAGGAATTTCTTTCTCGTTTCTTTTGGTGGCCCACTTGCAGGAAGGATGTTTTAAACTATGTCACTTCATGTGAAGTCTGTGCAAGATGCAAAACACCTCGCTCCTCACCAACTGGTCTGTTACAGCCTCTTCCCACCCCGTCCCGCCCGTGGGGATCCATTTCTATGGACTTCATTGTGGAGTTACCAACCTCTCAGGGGAAGAACACCATTCTAGTGGTGGTTGACCGTCTAACAAAGGCAGCTCATTTTATCCCTTGTGTCGGCTTACCCACTGCAAAACAGACATCAGATTTGATGATTAAAGATGTGTTTCGCTTACATGGAGTACCAGATGAGGTTATTTCGGATCGAGGGTGCAATTCACTTCTAGGTTTTGGCAAAATTTCTGTGCAGCATTGGACATTAAAGTAAACCTTTCTTCTGCTTTTCATCCCCAGACTAATGGACAGACCGAACGAACCAATCAAACCCTGGAGCAGTATCTCCGCTGCTTTATCTGCCACCTACAGGATGATTGGATGGATCTACTTCCATTAGCTGAGTTCTCGTATAACAACTCTCAGAGTGCCTCCACTAAACAGTCTCCTTTTTACTCTAATCTAGGTTATCATCCTAACATTCTACCACGATTTCCCATAGAAACGCCTTTACCAGCAGTGGCTGAAAGAATCACGTCTTTACAGAAGAATATGGATCTTCTAAAGGAAAATCTGGAATCGGCTCAGGAAAGGTATAAGAAAGCAGCAGATAAATTTCGTAAACCTGCACCAGCTTTCAAGGTAGGAGACTTGGTCTGGCTGTCAACCAGAAATCTTAAGTTAAGGATTCCATCGTCTAAGTTGGGACATAAGTACATTGGACCCTATAAAATCAGTAAAATTATAAGTGCCGTTGCTTGTCGTCTTCAACTGCCCAGAACTATGAGAATCCACCCTGTCTTTCATGTATCCCTACTAAAGGCTGCGACACCCAATACGTTTCCTGGACGTTCTTCTCCTTGCCCTGACCCAGTGCTAGTCGATGGTCAGGAAGAATTTGTGGTGGAAAGGATTTTAGATTCCAGGTTGTATAGAAATCAGTTACAATATCTGATTAAATGGCAGGGCTACCCAGTGGAGGACAACTCATGGGAACCAGTCAATAACGTTAATGCTCCTCGCTTGCTCCATCAGTTTCATCAGAGGTACCCACACAAGCCTGGTCTGAGGTCATCCGGAGGTTGTCCCTAAGGGGGAGTAATGTAAGGTTCTGTGTATATGTTTCTGAAACTCAGTTTGTTCGTCAGCCATTTTACTTTCTGTCTTGCTGCAGCTATCTTGCCCTCAGTCAAAATGGAGTTTTCAGCTTGCATGTTCCCGCCCTGATTCTCTCCTTTTGCTTCTTAAGCAGCCACAGCTGAGCAATCAGTGCTTCAGAATCTAGCCTGCAGTGAACCTGTGACTTGACTTGACTCCTGTAAGCCTTGGACCTTGTACTCCAGCTATTCCTACTGAGGAACTCTGAAGCACTTGTGGACTCTGAACCCTGCTCTTTGAAAGACCCACGTTTGCATGGACTCACGGTAACAGAGAAGAAGATCCTGAATCTATTGTGAGAGTGATTGCTGAGCTTAGATTACTCTGGCCTGCTGTGTCTCCTGCTTCTGTGTCCGCAAACTGTGTGACTATATTTTGCCAACTTGTATGAAGTAATACAGGACTTTCTATATCAAACCTGTGTCTCATGTATGTTCATCGCACCCAAGCACAAGACGCTATATGAACTGTACTACATACATTACACACAGACTGAACATGAGTCAACAGTGTGATGCAGCAGCAAAAAAGTCAAATGCAAATCTAGGATGTATCAACAGAAGCATACAGTCTAGATCACGTGAGGTCATTATTGCCCTCTACTCCTCTTTGGTCAGACCTTATCTAGAATACTGTGTCCAGTTTTGGGCACCACATTTTAAAAAAGACATCAACAAACTGGAGCAAGTTCAGAGAAGAGCCACCAGAATGGTGACCGGTCTGTAAACCATGTCCTATGAGAAACGGTTGCAGGATTTGGGAATGTTTAGCTTGCAAAAAAGAAGACTGAGAGGAGACTTAATAACTGTCTACAAATATCTCAAGGGCTGTCACATTGTAGAAGGATCATCTTTATTCTCATTTGCACAAGGAAAGACTAGAAGCAATGGATGAAACTGAATTGGAGGAGACACAGATTAGATATTAGAAAAAAACTTTTTGACAGTTAGGGTGATCAATGAGTGGAACAGGCTGCCATGAGAGGTGGTGAGTTCTCCTTCAATGGAAGTCTTCAAACAGAGGCTGGACAGACATCTGTCTGGGATGATTTAGAGAATCCTGCTTTGAGTAGGGGATTGGACCAGATGGCCTAGGAGGTCCCTTCCACCTCTACCATTCTATGATTCTATGACTCTCTACAGGAACATAAAGAACATGTCAAAGCGGTTTTAAGACTACTGAAAGAGAACCATCTGTATATCAAGCCGGAGAAATGCGAGTTCCATCATTCTGAGATGCAGTTCTTAGGTTATATCATCTCTCCTCAGGGGCTGAACATGGAATCTGGTAATATTCAGGCTATCCTTGACTGGCCAGTACCCAAGAACGTTAAGGAAGTCCAACGTTTTATTGGTTTTGCAATTTTCTACAGACGTTTCATTCGAAATTTTTCTGATATTGTCCGTCCCATTACTTCCTTGACAAAGAAGGAAAAGCCTTTTAAGTGGTCTTCACAGGCTCAAGAAGCTTTTGGTCGGCTTAAAATCTGTTTCACCTCAGCACCACTGTTGATACACCCAGATCCAACACTGTCTTTCATTGTGGAGGTGGATGCTTCTGATAATGCTTTGGGGGCTATTCTCTCTCAAAGAACTGGAGAGAAGGGGCTGCTACATCCTTGTGCTTTCTTTTCCCGTAGACTAACCTCAGCAGAGAAGAATTACGACGTGGGAGACAAGGAATTGCTGGCTATTATTGCGGCTTTCAAGGAATGGAGGCATCATCTGCAAGGAGCTGCACAACAGATCGTAGTGCTAACTGACCATCACAATTTAGAGTTCCTTAGATCCGCTAGATGTCTTTCTCCTCGTCAGGCTCGTTGGAATTTATTTTTAAATCAATTTAATTTTGTTATCTCGTACCGTCCAGGTTCTCGTAATGGGAAGGCTGATGCTTTATCCCGAATCCATGCTGTGGATTCCGTACCTGAAGCACTGTCCAAGACCATTCTATCTGATGCCAATTTCATTGGAGATATCCATGATCAAGACTTGTGGAAGGAGTGCAGGGAGGCTTATGACGGTGATGTATTTCTTACCAACCCACCTGCTGATATTAATCTTGACTTTAAGGGTGGCATGTGGTTCAGAGATCGACGTATCTACGTCTCTGAAGCTGTCCGTCTGCAGATCCTCAAGTTGGTACATGACTCCAAGTTGGCTGGTCACAGGGGGTACAGAAGACACAAGAATTCCTAAGCCGATTTTTCTGGTGGCCAACTTGCCTGAAGGATACCAAGAACTATGTTCTCTTTTGCGAGATATGTGCTCGTTACAAGACTCCTCATGTGGCACCTACGGGTCT
Source organism: Oophaga sylvatica (assembly GCA_033576555.1). Classification (NCBI taxonomy): domain Eukaryota; kingdom Metazoa; phylum Chordata; class Amphibia; order Anura; family Dendrobatidae; genus Oophaga; species Oophaga sylvatica. Next base: position 21,154 of record JARQOD010001247.1, read on the forward strand.
TCTGCAACCATTACCTGTTCCGTCCCGCCCTTGGGGGTCTATATCAATGGACTTTATTGTGGAGCTGCCTACATCGGGGGACATGAATACGATCTTGGTGGTAGTTGATCGCCTGACTAAAGCCGCTCATTTTGTTCCATGCACCGGCCTCCCCTCAGCTAAGGATACAGTGAACTTGGTTATACAGAATGTCTTTCGGCTGCATGGGGTCCCGGATGAGATCATCTCTGACCGTGGAGTACAGTTCACTTCAAGATTCTGGAAGGGGTTTTGCTCTGCACTCAATATTAATGTCTGTCTCTCTTCCGCTTACCATCCCAGACAAATGGTCAGACTGAGCGTACCAACCAGACGCTGGAACAATATCTAAGATGCTATGTCAGCCATCTCCAGGATGATTGGTTGGAGTTGCTTACCGTTAGTCGAATTTTCATACAACAATTCTCAGAGAGCCTCCACTAAGTTTACACCTTTCTTTGCCAATCTGGATTATCATCCGTGTATCTTACCTAGGTCTCCAATTAATTCTCCGGTTCCGGCAGTGGAGGAAAGGCTGACTGCGATGAGGCAAAATTTGGAGGTTCTGAAGGAGTCCCTGACCACAGCTCAGGAACGTTACAAGAGATTGGCTGATAGATTCCGTAAACCTGCACCCATGTTCAAGGTAGGAGATTCCATGTGGTTAGCAACTAAGAATCTGAAATTAAACGTTCCTTCACAAAAACTTGGACAGAAGTTCATTGGCCCTTTCAAGATCAATGGTATTGTGAGCTCCGTGGCCTGCCGTCTGAAGCTGCCTAGGACTATGAAGGTACACCCAGTTTTCCATGTATCTTTACTAAAGCCTGTATCTCCTAATACCTTCCAGGGACATGTTGTGCCACCTCCGCAGCCTGTGGTGATTGATGGGCAAGAAGAATTTGTGGTGGAGGAAATTATTGATTCCAGGATTCGCAGGAATCGACTCCAATATCTAATAAGATGGCAGGGATATCCCCCTGAGGAAGACTCTTGGGAACAGGTGGAAAACATCAATGCCCAACAGAAGATTTCTCGTTTTCATCAGAGATTCCCTGAGAAACCATGTCCAGGATCGTCCTGAGGCCGCTTCTAAGGAGGGAGTAATGTTAGGACTCTGAACATTTTGATCACCTTTTGTGCATTACTGCCCTTTTCCAAGATGGCGTCTTTTGTCTCATGTGCACTGTGTCTTCCTGCTATATAACTCCACCCCAGCCTTTAGTCTGTGCTAGAGTATTCTGCCTTGCATCCAGCTTCTGACCTCTGGTGGCTCCCTGGCTTTGTACCTGATCCTGTGAACCTGTTTTATGATCCTGCTACTCTGCTCTGAGTTCATGCTGCATACACCGGTTTCTAGTAATCCTCCTTCATCTGGCTGCTTGTGTTACTCCCCTATGCATTTGCTGGACATGTAAGCTGTTGCAACCCAGCGCTGCTTAAAACTGAGACTGTTATGATTTGGTAGCTGAGGAGAGCAGGCAAAAAGGAAATACACCAGAGCAGTTGGAAACTATGAGATTGCAGTACCCTGACTAACCACCACAACTAGAGGCAGCCGTGGAGCGTTCCTACGTTGGTCCTAGACGCCTCGTCACAGCCTGAGAAACTAACTACACCTAAAGATAGAAAGAGGAAAGCTATCTGCCCCGGAGCAGATCCCCAAAGAACATAGAAAGCCCCCAAACATGTAATGGCGGTTAGACAAGAAGAAATACTGACACAGACAGAAAATAGTATGAGCAAACGTTGGGCCCAAACTTACTAAATAGAAAAGGATAGGAAGGGCACTTACTGCAATCCCAAAAAACCCTGAAAAGCACCAACTCTACTAATTTCAAAAACACCTGAGATCACACGACCTCTACCACCTAAATTAGTTCTCTGGTGTAACCAAAAACAAAACAGCAGCCACTGAGAAAACTGGAAAAAGCAAATGTACAAACATCAGTGGCTGAACTGAACTGAGAGGCAAAAGCCCCCAGAGGGGACCCTGAAGGCCCCCACAGAAGTGCAGGACAAAATGCAAAAATCAAGCACAAAAACAAAAAGAAGAAAAAGTCTTATCTGTTAGCAGGAGATTCAGACACAACACAGCAGGCTTCAAAGGAAACAGAAATCAAGGATTGAGACCAGAACAATTGATCACCGGCAACCCTGATGGGAAGGTGACTCCCTTATATAAGACCAGTCAGTAACACCTGATTCCCAATCCTCACAATCTTCACTGGACAGTCCAGTACCGTTTGTAACCACCAGAGGGAGCTTCTGCTCAGAACTCATTTCCAGCCTATTCACAACATGAGACTATCACCCAGGCCTCCCTGTTTGAGCTAAAGATATCATTTGAACTGCCTACCTGTGCTTGGACTAGACTAAGACTTATTCGTGTCAAGTATCCTCAAGTTTAACTGTGCTTCATAGACTCTCTGCTTGATTGCATTTCTCTCTGAAGTTTCCTATAGACTGTTAAGCTGCATTTATTATCTACACCAAGTGTTGTGGACTTGAGGTTTGCTTTGCACCTGTTTGAATCACCGTGTGATAATATAGACTTTACCACTTATAAGACTATGTCCTTTAGTTGTCTTGTTCCATGCAAGAAGTCTCCTGAGTAGTGTTGAGCATTCCGATACTGCAAATATCGGGTATCGGCCGATATTAGCTGTATCGGAATTCCGATTCCGAGTTCCGATATTTTCGTCTTATCGGATACCGGAATCGGGATTGTCACTGTCACTGTCAGTGTCCGTCGGTCGGGTCTGTCAGGAGTCAGCGGCACTTACCTGGCAGAAGATCTCCGGCGGTCACATCCCGGACTGCTTCATGGCCGCCATCTTCTTTCCCCGGCGGTCACATGCAGTTTCTCGCGATAACTGCAGTGACTGCTGGGTAATCCCGGCCGTAAAGCAGTCAGTCCGATGACGTCACCGCCGGGGAAGCAGGTAATCAGCTGTGCTGCGTCGCGATGACAGGCTCTGCCTGTCATTGCGATGTAGCAGAGCTGGATCGTCGTGGGACTGTCGTTATTATGGACTGCGTCGGATAGGTGGTATACTGTTGGTTTGTTTTTTTTCTTTTTTTACAGGAGATCGATGGCGTCGCAGGAATGAGAGTGTAATAAAAGAAATGAAAACTGTGTTGTCTCTTTTATTTCATTAAAATACTTTTTTCTTGCTTTGTCTTTTTTTTATTTCATTTAATAACTTTGGGATTAATAATGGATCGGTGTCTTATTGACACCTCTCCATTATTAACCGGGCTTATTGTCACCGTGCAATCAACGGTGACAATAACCCCTTATTACCCCGCTTGCCACCGCTACAGGGCAAGTGGGAAGAGCCGGGTAAAGTGCCACAATTGGCACATCTTTTGATGCGCCAAATGTGGGGCTGCTGTAGCCTGGTATTATCAGGCTGTTGAGGGCCAAAATCCATGGGCCTTGACAGTCTTTTAATACCAGGCCGCAGCAGTCTGCATTTTACTTGGCTGGTTAACAAAAATAGGGGGGATCCCCACGCGTTTTTTTTTTCGAGGGGATCCCCTATTTTTGTTAACCAGCCAAGCTAAGCAGACTGCTGTGGCCTGGTATTATCAGGCTTGCAAGGTCCATGGATATTGGATCCTTACCAGCCTGAAAAACCAGGCCTCAGCGGTCTGCTTCATCTGGCTGGTTAACAAAAATAGGGGGACCCCACGCCAATTTTTTTCGAGGGGATCCCCTATTTTTGTTAATCAGCCAAGATATGCAGACTGCTGTGGCCTGGTATTATCAGGCTGGCAAGGTCCATGGATCTTGGCTCCTTAACAGCCTGAAAATCCAGGCCTCAGCGGTCTGCTTCATCTGGCTGGTTAACAAAAATAGGGGGGACCCCACGCCAATTTTTTTCGAGGGGATCCCCTATTTTTGTTAATCAGCCAAGATATGCAGACTGCTGTGGCCTAGTATTATCAGGCTGGCAAGGTCCATGGATCTTGGCTCCTTAACAGCCTGAAAATCCAGGCCTCAGCGGTCTGCTTCATCTGGCTGGTTAACAAAAATAGGGGGGACCCCACGCCAATTTTTTTCAAGGGGATCCCCTATTTTTGTTAATCAGCCAAGATATGCAGACTGCTGTGGCCTAGTATTATCAGGCTGGCAAGGTCCATGGATCTTGGCTCCTTAACAGCCTGAAAATCCAGGCCTCAGCGGTCTGCTTCATCTGGCTGGTTAACAAAAATAGGAGGGACCCCACGCCATTTTTTTTTCGAAGGGAACCCCTATTTTTGTTAATCAGTTCCCTCTGACGTCACTGATTGTGTCCCTGGCTGACCTGAAGTGAAAGTGGAAAGCAATCAATTAAGCTTTCCACTTAAGGGCCCGTCTCACATAGCGATATCGCTACCGAGATCGCTGCTGAGTCACTAGTTTTGTGACGCAGCAGCGAGCTCACCAGCGATATCGCTGTGTGTGACATTCAGCGACGATCAGCCCCCCTGCCGGGTATCGCTGATCGTCGCTGAAATGTCAGGACCTTTTTTTGATCGCTGGTTTCCCGCTGACAGGCACACATCGCTGCGTGTGACAGGCGGGAGACCAGCGATCCGCTGGTAACCAAGGTACACAGCGGGTTTCCAGGCGCGGGGCTGTGCCTAGAAACCCGCTGTGTACCTTGGATACCAGCGCCCTGATGCAGGGAGCTGGTATCCAAGGTACACAGCGGGTTTCCAAGCGCTGCGCGGTGCCTGGAAACCCGCTGTGTACCTTGGTTACCAGCGGATCGCTGGTCTCCTGCCTGTCACACGCAGCGATGCGTGCCTGTCAGAGGGAAACCAGCGATCAAAAAAAGGTCCTGACATTTCTGCGACGATCAGCGATACCCGGCAGGGGGGCTGATCGTCGCTGAATGTCACACACAGCGATATCGCTGGTGAGCTCGCTGCTGCGTCACAAAACTAGTGACTCAGCAGCGATCTCGGTAGCGATATCGCTATGTGAGACGGGCCCTTAAGCGATGTTACCCGCAGTGTCGCTGTCCCAGATCGCTGCCTGAGCTGCCTGTTTGGCAGCTCAGCAGCGATCATGTAGCGATACACCAGCGATCCTGACAAGTGCATATCGTTGTCGGGATCGCTGGTGTATCGTTATGTGACACCCAGCCTTTACTCTCCTGTCAGGCAGGAGAGGAACTCATTCATTTGGGGTTTACTGTGAGGCTGCAGCATTAGCTGCGGTCCCTGCAGTAAACATTAACCCTTTCTGAAGGATTTCACCGTGGGACCTGACTGTGCAGGGGATAGGTAAGAATAATTTTGCTTTTTTATTTTATTTTTATTACAGGAAATGGTTTTAGCAGGTAAATAAAATATGGTCAAAAACTGTGTGATTATTTCATTAAACTTCTTTTTTATTAAAGTGTGTGTGTTTGATTTTTCTTTCATACAATAGGATTAATAATTGATAGTTGTCTAATTGACAGCTCTCAATTATTAACCTGGCTTAAAGTGACCTTTCAATTGCAAGGTCATTTTAACCCCTTATTAACCCATTCGCCACCGCTACAGGGCAATGGGAATAGACGGGCAAAGTGCCAGAAAGGGCAAATCTAATTAGAGATTTGCCCTTTCTGGGGTGTCTGGGGGCAGATGTTAAGTAGCCGGGGGGGGCCAAAAATAATGGTCCCTCTCTGGGCTATTATTATCTGCCCCCACTCACTGGCTTTGTCTGTCTGGTTGCGAAAATAGGGCGGGAGCCCACGCATTTTTTTTCAGCAATTTTACACCTCATATATATATATATACATGTCATTGAATTTGTGACACATATATATATATATTTATATTTGTAGTTCATACACTTCTACATAGTATAATAGCCGCTAATTCAATTGCCGGCTTTTGTGAAAATGCAGAACCCGACATGAAATGACACTTGGTGTACATAGGGTTAACCATGTCTTTTCATGTCCTTTGCTATCTAATTTGCACAAACAATTAAATCAGACTATGTGTGCAAAATTTCACACCTGTAGGGGTTAATTAAAGGTGTAAATTCGTAGCAAAAAAGTCCGTTTTTTTTACAACGAATTTACACCTTTAATTAACCCCTACAGGTGTGAAATTTTGCACACATAGTCTGATTTAATTGTTTGTGCAAATTAGATAGCAAAGGACATGAAAAGACATGGTTAACCCTATGTACACCAAGTGTCATTTCATGTCGGGTGCTTCTGTCTTTTCACTGAAGCCGGCTTTACCCGGCAATTGAATCAGAGAATATTTTACTATGTAGAAGTGTATAAACTATACATATATGTATATAATATATGTCACAATGACATGTATATATATATATATGTATTCTATGTGTGTATATTTAGTGTTTACAAGGAAAGAATGGGGTTTTTTTAGTTGCGATATTTTGTTCCCATAGACTTACATGGGACTTCCGGTATCGGTATCGGGTATCGCCGATTTTTTAGTGATATCGGCGATACCATTCCGATTCCGATACTTTAGGATATCGGAAAGTATCGCTCAACTCTACTCCTGAGTTATCCCCTATAATTATTACACATGTAAACCACATTGGAGGATGTACATGAAAAGGAACCCATGACCTTATAGTCCTGATTTGTGTTTGGTACGCGGACTATATTTGTTGGTAATATGTGAGTACAAGTTTTGCATTTTTTATTGTTACATGGGAATGTGCCAGTCATTGATGGTGATGAGAGGACACTTCTGACAAGGAGATTCCTTAAGTTAGGAGGCTGTTTGTAGGAGAGAAGTGGTAGTTCTAGGAATATGTCTTCCAATTTGTGGTCTCTGTGGAATATGGGTTGGCGATCAGCACCAATTTTCCTTAGGATTGTCATGTGGGAGTTGTATGTGACCACAAGAGGTACCCTGTTGTTGTCCTCTCTCAGTTTGTAATCCAGGAGGCTGCTTCTTGGGATTCTTGTAGCCCTGTGGATCTGTTCATCTATTAAACGGTTGATGGTATCCTTGTTGTAGGAATGTATTCCTCAGTGATAGCAGCTGTAGTTCCCTGTCTTTACTGTCTGAACAGATCCGAATATATCTCAGAGCTTGACTGTAGATGATGGACTTTTTGTGTGTCTTGGATGAAAGCTGTTCCATCTAAGATATGCCGGACGTCCTGTGGGCTTATGGTAAATTGATGTTTGCATGGCGTTGTCCTTAATGTATATGGTCAAGTCCAGAAAATGTATTTGGGACTTTGAAAAGTTGAGGGTGAGCTTGATGGTTCGGTGGTATTTGTTGAAGTTATTGTGGAAGGTGAGCAGATCATCTTTTGAGCCTGTCCAGATTATTAGCAGATCATCAATGTAGCGGAAGTATGCACGAGGTTTAATAGAGCAAGTTGACAAAAACTCCTCCTCCAGTTTCGCCATAAATAGGTTAGCATATTGTGGGGACATTTTGCTTCCCATGGCGCTGTCCATACACTATTGGTATAAATTGTTCCCAAAAGAAAAATAGTTGTGATGGAGCACAAACCTGATGAATTGCAGTGTTGGTTCTGTGGCTAGATTGTTCTTTTGAAGGAAATATTTGTATGCTGCAATTCCATTCTCATGAGGAATGTTGGAATAGAGAGACTCTACATCCATGGTGGCTAGTATCATGTCCTCTGGAAGTGGGCCCAGCGCTGACAATTTGCAAAGAATATCTGTGGTGTCCTGGATATAGCTGGGTGTGCTCCTCACCAAGGGTTTCAGAATGTTCTCCACCCAGCCTGAGATATTCTCAGTTAAAGTCCCAGTGCCAGAGATGATAGGCCTCCCAGGATTACCTTCTTTATGTATTAAAGGCAACATGTAGAAGGTACCTGTTTGGGGATTGCCTGGTATTAGTTCCAGCAGTGAGGATGAAGTAGAATCAAATCCATTGATGATACGTGTTAGTTCCTCTGTATATTTTTTGGTGGGATCTTCCTGAAGTGGAGTGTAGTATTTTATATCCAAGAGTTGTCTGTTTGCTTCCTGGATGTAATCTGTAGTGTTCATGATGACTACTGCTCCTCCTTTGTCTGCTGGATTGATGATGATATTGTTGTTGGCTTTTAAGGATTGTATGGGTTTTCTTTCCTCCATACTGATATTGTTTGGCACTTTATGGTGTCTGTCCAAAATAAGATACAATTGTTTCTCTACTTTCTCATTTGTGGAAGCATAAAAACCAAGAGAAGTGACTGGAAAAATTTATAAAAAATTTATTTTTATTGAAAAGTCAATTAAAATTAATGACAATACAGTTTTCATCAGAATACAGCACTGGAAAAATGGAGGATAATACCCTAAACACAGCCAAATAGAGATCAGAAAATTGTATACAAATCCATCTAAACGCCCACCACAGTTTGTGTCACTAATTAATTATGTAACAGATGGAAACATGTAAAGTGCGCTGTGCTAAACCTCATCAAAGAAAAGGCACTAATGACATTTAAATGTAAACACCACTAAGTGGTAATTTAATAATTTATAATATGTACTACCGCCAATTAAATCCAACTAGAAACATACTATTAGAATTCACATATAGAGCCCACTAAGTGGCAATATATTCATTACAGCATATATGATGTTTGCAGTATGTACCACAGCCTAATTAAATCAAGTTATAAAGTGCGCAGTGCATAATTATAATTTTGAAAACGTTAATTAAGTAGGATGTAAGCGCCACTAAGTGGCAGTCTACATAATTCAAAGTGTGTTTTAACCCAGAAAAACTGTGAAAACAACAGTGATCCCTCTCACAAAGCACATAGAAAAATATTTAGAATTGAGAGTCCTCAGTGGTTGATACCTTTTAATGGAACAAAGCACATATAGAGTCAAATGCCAAGGTAATGTACTGGCAAGACTACTACTGTGCATAAATTTATTTAATTATATCTCTTCTCCCTTATGCCTCAAAACTACTGGAACAGCATGTCCATCTTGAACTGTCCTCCCATCTCTCCTCCTGCTCCCTCTTTGACCGCTTACAATCAGGCTTCTGACTGCATCACTCAACTGAAACTGCCCTAACTAAAGTCACCAACGACCTACTAACCGCCAAGCGCAAGCGTCACTACTCTGTCCTCCTTCTCCTGGACCTGTCTTCTGCCTTCGACACTGTGGACCATTCCCTCCTGTTACAAATTCTCTCATCTTTGGCATCACAGGCTTGGCCCTATCCTGGATCTCTTCATATCTAACAAACCGAACATTCAGTGTCTCCCTCTCCCACACCACCTCCTCACATCGCCCCCTGTCTGTCGGTGTTCCCCAAAGCTCAGTTCTTGGACCCCTACTCTTCTCCATCTACACCCTCGGCCTGGGACAGCTCATAGAATCCCATGGTTTTCAGTATCATCTCTACGCCGACGACACGCAGATCTACCTATCTGGACCTGACCTCACCTCCTTACTGACCAAAATCCCACAATGTCTGTCTGCTATTTCTGCTTCCTTCTCTGCTCACTTTCTAAAACTGAACATGGACAAAACAGAATTCATCATCTTTCCCCCATCTCACTCTACCCCCCCACCAGACCTGTCCATCAACATCAATGGCTGCTCACTTTCCCCAGTCCCGCACGTTCGGTGCCTCGGAGTGATCCTCGACTCTGCCCTCTCTTTCAAGCCACATGTCCAAACCCTTGCCTCCTCCTGCCGTCTCAAACTCAAAAATATTTCCCGGATCCGTGCATTCCTTGACCATGAAACTACAAAAACACTAGTGCATACCCTCATCATCTCCCGCCTCGACTACTGCAACCTCCTACTCTCTGGCCTTCCCTCTAGCACTCTGGCACCACTCCAATCCATCCTGCACTCTGCTGCCTGACTAATACACCTGTCTCCCCGTTATTCCCCAGCCTCTCTCTCTGCCAAGCCCTTCATTGGCTTCCTATCATCCAGAGGCTCCAGTTCAAAACCCTAACCATGACCTACAAAGTCATCCATAATCTGTCTCTTCCATACATCTGTGACATGGTCTCCGGTACATGCCCACACGCAACCTTCGATCCTCTCAAGATCTCCTCCTCTACTCCCCTCTTATCTCTTCTTCCCACAACCGCATACAAAGCTTCTCCCATGCCTCTCCCATACTCTGGAACGCTCTACCCCAACACATCAGACTCGCGCCTACCATGGAAACCTTCAAAAAGAACCTGAAGACCCACCTCTTCCGACAAGCCTACAACCTGCAGTGATCATCAGTCTACTGAACCACCGCACGACCAGCTCTACCCTCTCCTAGTGTATCCTCACCCATCCCTGTAGATTGTGAGCCCTTGCAGGCAGGGTCCTCTCTCCTTCTGTACTTGTGTGTGCCTTGTATTGCTCATGTTTACTGTACTTGTCTATATTTGCCCCTCTTCACAAGTAAAGCGCCATGGAATAAATGGCGCTATAAAAATCTGTAATGATAATAATAATAATTAGGCTGTGGTACATGCTGCAAACATCATATATGCTGTAATGAATATATTGCCACTTAGTGGGCTCTATATGTGAATTCTAATAGTATGTTTCTAGTTGGATCTATGCATAATGCACTTTATTGCCCTATTTAATTGGCGGTAGTACATATTATAAATTATTAAATTACCACTTAGTGGTGTTTACATTTAAATGTCATTAGTGCCTTTTCTTTGATGAGGTTTAGCACAGCGCACTTTACATGTTTCCATCTGTTACATAATTAATTAGTGACACAACCTGTGGTGGGCGTTTAGATGGATTTGTATACAATTTTCTGATCTCTATTTGGCTGTGTTTAGGGTATTATCCTCCATTTTTCCAGTGCTGTATTCTGATAAAACTGTATTGTCATTAATTTTAATTGATTTTTCAATAAAAATTAATTTTTTATAAATTTTTCTAGTCACTTCTTTTGGTTTTTATGCTCCCACAAATGGAAAAGTAGAGAAACAATTGTATCTTATCTATTGTTTAAGAAGTGCTAATCCCTGATTGGGTTTAATAATGTTATATAAAAGATTTCTGTATAAATCTATGTCTGTCCAAAATGTCAGTCTTAACTTTTTTGCGGAAACAGTCTATGTTTTATACAAAGCTACTCTGTTTTTGATACCGCCTGATATTGGGCATTAACAAAACTTTATTGATACAGTCATGTGCGGATTGCATGTGTTTTTTGATGGGTTTCTTCCGCAGAAATGCGCTAAAATGGCATCTGCATTTTTTACCTGCAGATTTTCTGCATCTAATGCAAATCCATGGGAAAAATCTGAACATAAAACTCAGTGTAACCGCAAGAGAAATGCACATTTTGCGGATATGAGACATGCACCGCAGCCCAGTTTACACTGAATAAAAAAAAAAACAACACAGTGGACATAATATTTCTATAAATCCCATCCACTTTGCTGCATTTTTCACACAGTGAAAATATGTAGTGTCAAAAACTCACTAAAAACTGATCATGAGCCCACAGCCTAATAGGGCTATCCAAGTACATTTTCAGAGACCTATAACGTTTTCAATTTTTGGTTGAAGGTGTTATGAGAGCGCTTATTTTTTGCACACTGAGCAGACATTTTTACTGATACCATTTTGGGGTGGATACAAGTTTTGATTGCCTCTCATTACATTTTATTGCAGTGTTGCGTCTGCCGAAAAAATTTAATTATGGCATTTCGACTTTTTTCTCATTAAGACTGGGTTAATTAATTTTATATTTTCATAGATTGGACTCTTACGAAGCAACGATACCAAATATATTTATTTTTTTACTAGCTATTGAACCCTTTCTACGCCTGGGTGGCGAATATTTTTTATTGATATATTTTTAATTTTATTAAAGTATAAGGGTATGTTCCCATGTTAAGTACTGTATTAGGAAGCACTTTGGACGCAGCACATGTCCGCTCCGTCCAAAGCGCTGCCGGCTTTTGAACGCAGGTGATTCCGCATGTGTTCATTGAACCGTACGGAATCACCGCATCCAATACATTGTACGGGGACATTTATCTTGAGGAGATTGAGCGTCTCCACAAGATAAACAGACATGCTGCAGTCTGGAAAGATGCGACATGTGCGTCTCCGCAGGGAAGCTGCAGATGTCGGTGCACATATAGTGGAGATGGGATTTCTTCAAAACCCATCCACTATGCTGTAACATCTGGCCGCTGCGGGTTGGACGCTGCGGATGTACGCAGCACCCAACCTGCAGCATTTACTGACAATGGGAACATACCCTTAGCCGAAAACAAAATTTGGCCATGCCTGAAGGCTGGAGATGGTCATAGCATAAGTAATTCTTAAGGGAAACTATTTTTGTCTTAAAGTAAAAGTAAGTTTCAGGTCACTTGGTGCCACAATAACTCTGGAATGTACAGTAATCTTTGTACCTTTAAATGATCCAGTAATGATTTCACATCAGTGACATTTGACATCATTTTTTTTTATAACCATTCTGGTGCCATTGCAAAGACAATTGTCAAGATAAGGTTTCTTTAATAGCGTGACTACTGCACCAACTTTTAAATTTACTCTATAAGGAGGCATTTCCACCAGGAGTTTGAATTGAACGAAACAGGTCGGTCAATTCATAAGTCGCGACTTTCGCCAAAGTCGGGTTTCGCCGAGCGAAACCCAACCATAGCGTGAGGTCGGCCATGTGTTAAGCAAAACAAGCGCCAAATCGGTTTCCCATAATGCTTGCAGGTGCCTTTTTTCAGCCAATGAGCAAGGACGTACACTGTGGGCCAATGAGAGACATGGGCAGCGTCCACCCCTATCTTAGAGAAGGGCAAATTTCAGTGATTTGGGATGCTTTGGGGGGCGTCATAGTGTCTAAAAACCCCGACCCCCCCGACCTCCATTTTACTTCTGCCAAACTTAAAAAGTAGGGAGAGGTTGCTGACTGTTTATCAGTAGGGAGAGAGTTAGGCTGGGAAAAGAAGTTCTTATGTACTTGTGCTGGTAGCAATGGTGCTATACAGTTAGTGTGCAGTGACAGGGGAGGATTTTCTTGTGTGCAGCAGCGTGGTTATTAGGCTGCCTGATAGCTGTATTGCTGTGTGTACAGCTTGTGCAGACTGCTTTTTTACACAGCACTAATACTTTTATTCTTTTTTTCTGCACAGTTGCCATGCGGTTCATTTTTTCCCACACCGTATAGAGCTGTACGCTACTCAACACTACTGTGTAAACCCGGGTGGTATCATGACAAATACATTCTGACTATCTGTGTGTGACTCTGGAAAAATATACGGAGATTTAAATTTTCTCCTACACTGTATACAGCTGTCAGCTTCTGATACAGTACTGTTTTTCTGTTTTTTTATTCGGTCAAAAACCATACTGGGTGAACGTCGTGTGTGACTCAAAAAAGG